>VHZZ01004734.1:28048-46823 GCA_009801015.1 Silene noctiflora | reverse complement strand
CCCCACGACCCATCAAATCATTACCCGCACCCGCCCCAAGTGGGGCGGGTGCGGGGCGAGACCCGCTAAAACCCGCCCCGCTGACATCCCTACTTGTATTCCATGCCCCCAATAATACTAGCAACAAGTTGAATAGACAAAGATCATTTAAGTGGGTCACATCTTTGATATAAGTTTGATAACATGTATAGCTCCAACCAACATACTGGTACTTTAACGTGCAATAGGTCGGATATACGGATATATCCGTCACAAGCTTGTGACGGGTCAAGTATCACCCATATGAGTAGATAACACAAAAAGTAGAATGCATACGGAATTTGTATTTAATGTGTCGGATATCCACCATCACAAATGAGAATTTGTGTTTAATGTGTTGTAGAGTCGCTGAGGTGATTAATTGCGAGTTTGAATAGGATATGAGTCGGATTTATGTTGAATTTTTGGCCGTTGGACAAAACGTTTTGGATGGGATAATTGCTTGACTTTTGTAAACTTTTGAAAAAGTTAATTGTTGAAGGTGATAATTTATGTGTTATCAATTCAATTTGTAATACTTGAGAAATTTCTATATCATCAAGGATGTAAAATTAGATATTCAGTCTTTTGATAAAGTGATAATTAAACATTGCTCTCGTGAAACCAACAAAGTTGTCGACTTTATGTCTTCTATTGGACATTCATGTCCAACTCTTTCGAGGTGGTTTGAAAGCCGGTGGCTTCAACTTACCTCTATCATCCGAAAGGATGAGATAGATTGGTCTTACCTTAGGGGATCAATCTAGTTTTATTAGCTTATTAAAAAAAAAAAAAACTAATTTTATGGGTCGAAAAAGCCGAGTTCAATGGACTGGAATCGAGACGAATGATAAACAATTCTAGTTCGCAGTAAAGTAGGCTTTATACATTACTTTTAAAAGATTAGCCCTTCTCTATGTCTTGTTCCTTTGATGTTGTACTCCAAGACCCCAAAATAACCTCCAAGTCAATAAAATAGAATTTTTGCATTGATCTTTCATAAGATGGTAATTTATTCAAGGCTACTATAATAAAAATCTTTCCTTGTTTATACGGATGTGGGAGTTTTACTCCTAAGTAACCCTCTTGTATCAATTTTAACGTTTTTTTTTCCAAGTGATTTGCCTGGAGTCTCAGATGTTTTTTTTTTTGGTGTAAACCATCCGGTTTAATCCGGAGTCGAGCCGGGTAGGACCACTAGGGCGGTAAAGCTCTCCATCATGAGTTTCAACACTACTGCGTTCCCAGGGCTCGAACACGAGACCTCTGGTTAAGCTAGAACAACCCCTTGCCAGTTGATCTAAGTGCTAATGGGTTTGGAGTCTCAGATGTTAATGCAAAGTCAAACAAGACATAGTAAGTTAAATTTAAATTTTACTCAAAACACTTAAAAACCAGTTCATATATGAATTATACAACCGGATGTACAATGATAATTGTCGAAGTGTAGTCATTAGTTTTAAAATTCAACAATACATATACAAGAATAAGAAAAACACAGTCACATGTAAGTGGTCAGTTGGTCACCATATCAAAACATGTTTATAGAGTTGAGCAAATTAGATGGTGGTTGCATGACATGGTCCATTTTGTTTGTAAATTATTAAAATTAAATTAATTAAAGTTTTTAAAGAAAGTAGTTGGTGATTCAACCAAGGATTTGTGTTGTACATGTGCAATTGTGCATAGCCTCATTCAAACTTGATCATTCTTGTCTTATTCCTATAATTATTAAAACACAGATACACTAGAATCATATTATAAATTGCTTAATTTGAGCCTAATTGCCTACAATCATTGACTACTAAACTATTTGGCTGAAAATCAAGTTTAGGAACATACATGATACATTGATACATTGATACATTGATACATCGATACATCAACATAGATACTACAATACCTATATGTCCTTTGAGTGTCGGTTGCATATTCAATAAAGCACTTTTATACTATTATTTATATTATTATTGGTCATCACTTTTGGAAAACGAAACATAAAGAAATGACTGAGACACCTAAATAAGGAAAACGTAAAGAATTGACCCAGATAGATAGGAGAGTAAATCAGATGAGAATAAGTAACCTACGTATACTTAAAACGTAAATGTAAAGGAATGATAGCTAAATAAGGAAAACGTAAAGAACCAATCGGAATAGGGGGAGTAGTAAATCGTAAGGGATGGAGCTTTCAGCGAGGTGATACGAATTTGGACGATGAGATTTTAGGGTTAGACGAAAGTAATTTCCAAAGTATATACTTTAATAAATAACAAAATTATGGAAATTACAGTGGAAACATATCAGGCAGTGCAGTTTCTTTTTACAGATGTTCTCTACTGAAGCTAATAACTCCCATTAAAACTAAGGGGATCCATCATCGGAGAAGCTAGATTTTCTTAGGCCTGATAAACCCGGTAAAACTTGAGGGTGGAAGGGATTTACTGGCACGGGAAGCATAGGATTCACCGGAACAGGGAATCTATGAGCTGAGCTTACAGTCGTCCGTTCATTGATCATTCCAACTTCCTTACAAACCCGATCTAGGACTGTTAAAAAATCTCTCACCACCATGAAGATTCTAAAGGGATGAGCTTCTTCCTTAGCCGAATTGCCGTGGAAATATTCTGTAATCTCCTTCACTAGAGAAAGAGCCACGCGTTCTTGGGCTTGAACCCTAAAAATGTCTTCCTCTGCCATTTTGATGAATTTATTCATCGATTCTGAAAACCGCCGTTTACCTTCTCGGAAATCAACCTGGTCAATTAGCTTGACCACTTCCCCGATATTCCCAAGCCCAAGGGTTAGCTTCGCGACATCATTGCTTAGGACATCAGAGTCCATAGCAGCTGATTTTTTGACGTTGGTGAGCTCTGAGCTGAGAGAGGAAACAACCTGAAGCCCTAACTTTCGGCATTTGGGTTCGTCATTTGAAGGTTGGTTGTTAGCAACTGATAAACGCTGGCCTTCCGTTCTTATGATTTCTTGAACCACAAAATGAAGAAGGGTCGTTTTGCCATCAGCACCCTTGATGTCTACCAGCTTGAGCAACGTATCAAGCTTGAATGCATGAGCATCGCCACGGTTTGTCCCGACGTTCATGCGGTTTCCTGTTTTTAGTACAGCCTCTAAAAGTTTCAAGAACAGTCGGCTGCTCCGTAGTTCGTCACATGCTACCTGTCATAGTAAAACAGAAGTATGGTTACTAATTTTTTAAGGCAGATGACAACCTACATCAGCATCTAAATCTTCTATCTTAATCATGTAGTGACACTCCAACTAAAAACTTCCATTTTGTGTACAGTTAGTTGAACGTTATTAGAAACTTCTATACCATCCACTCGGGAATTTCTGAAGAAAAACAAGTCAAAACTGGCCTGACTCGAACTAGCCTACCCAAAATGACCTAATAATAGCACCTGAAATGCACACAAAGCCATGTGATCCTACCCGAAGTGAAAATACCCATAAACCACCTGAAGGACCTGTTTGCCAAGTCTACAAAATAGGTATGCTGATGATGTTTATTGTTCAGTACAGTCCATTAAAGTGTTGCTCTTTCTTTGTTGCAGGAAACTATATATCGTGATGCAAGAATTTTAATACAACTGGCGAAGTAAGGGAAGGAGGGAGGAGGGTCACTAATTCATCTAAGGTCTTAAAAAGGGGAAGGAGGGCAGTTACCTCTAATGTCTCAAAAGACTTCTTCAGGTACTCGACCTCGGACTCAAAATTGGCAATATACAACATTGCTTCTACCCTTTTGAATGCGAAAGGTATCTCAATCACTGCCTTCAGAAACTTCTCGGCATGGCCAAGCTTGACGGGTGAATCATCCTTATATTCCATCAGCTTGCGTTCTTCTTCCTTGGTAGGAGCCATCTTTAGCAAATTCTCCAGAAGCTCTGTTCCGAGTGTCTCTGCATTACCTGTACAAAACCAATGGGTTGAGACTTATGACTTACGTGTTCTTCCATGCCATACAAATACAAATCTATGACACTAGAATGGACTTCAAACCATAAGAGAGTTAGAAAACTAAAACATATATGCAATCATGGAAGGGGCTAACTGCAATTATTCCAAGTTTTAAACGTTTTAGGGGCATACTATTTCCACGAGTACAATAAACTCATCCGAACATCTAACTGAGTCTGAGAGGACTGAGGAGTATTTGCGACACGCGCCTCTCAAAAAGATCCGTGGGTCAGTTCATGGAACTTGTGAATTTATGATTACCCTTTATGGCTTTATTGTCCATAAACTTCAGCGGTTTCTCTCGGAGAAACAGAATCATATCACAAGAGCATCAAACATGGTCTCAGGAAAAAAAAGAAGCAAACTTTGATAAAACTGGGACACATTTTCTTCACTGAGGACCATATCTAAGGTGGGTGACTTTCTCGAAAAGCGGAATATCAGTCATAAAGGAACATATTCAAAGAACCCAATGCAAACTTTAGAAAAGAAAATGATCCTTTAACACAAAAGGTATTTATCACAATTAGTGGAAGTGTCGGAAACAGATTAAGTAGCCCGATTAATACACTCTAAATGAACCCTGTTACTAGTATATACCTTCCATGAGAGCCTCACAAACTTCCTCCATAGTCACATTAAGTGCCCTAAGCAATATGGCAATGTTCTGAGCCTTCTTTGGATCTAGAACTCGATTCTCTTGCTTTGGCAGCAGCTGAACGGAATTTCGAGGCACTTCCTTCTGACTTGGATTAGGAGTATTTACGATGAACAATGTCTCAATCATTTCCTCGTTCAATCTACACAACAATAATGCACGAAATTTGTGCTAGTTAATATAAATCATTAAAAGAAACATATATGAGTCGATCTTCCATGTAATGTCAACCAGTTAACATACGCAAGACCGTTTCCTACCAGAGTCGTGAATACTCAATGCACTACCTAGTACCGTCAACACATAATTCATATATCTATGACGAGCAAATTGAATAACATCGAATTTCCATCATATTGTAAATTATTGTAGAAGATTAATGATTTTAAGAAATAATCATGTTCGTAAGCAAATGAGGCAAAGGAAATTACTTGAAGGAGCTAGATCGGAACTGATCCCACACCATCTCCCTATCCGAGCTTGCCCTCACTTTGTCCCAATGCAATGGTTTCAATTTCGGCTTTGGTGTCGTCTCCTCACTCTCTGCACTTGCAGAATATTCCACAGGCGATTCTGCCTGTTGTTTCTCAACCGCCACAGGTTTCAATGGCGTTGTAAAGGCAACAGGTTCACTCATAGGCGGCCGAGGAGGCGGTGGAGGACTATGGGACCTCCTCAATGCAGGTGGAGGTGGTGGTGGTGGAGGTGGGGGTGGTCCAGCAGCGGACGTTTTCCTCTCTGAAGCATTAGATAACGGCGAAGCCGGATACGATCTCGAATGCCTGGAGGACGAACCGCTAGACGAGATCGGTGAAGGCGGAGAATGTGGCGACACCGGCGAATTAATCATCGAAGCTGAATCCGGAGATCCTTTCCTCTTCCCACCACCGAGAAAAGCCGGTAACTTTAACGATGAAAAAGACAATCTTCGACTCGAACTCGATCCGTCCGACAACGCAGGCGAAGCAGGTGACATAACCGACGGAGAATTACGACCTAATGCACTCCATTCTCTCTCCTCCGGCGAAGATTTACCAATTTTTCCTGTTAAGGGCGATAATCTCGGCGATTCAGGAGGTGAAATCATTCGCTCCGAGCTCGAACTGTTCGACAACAGTGGCGATTCCTCGGCCTCATCCTCCTCTTCCTTAATCGCCGCCATCTCCTTCTCAGTACCGGATGACGACGGTGAGTACGGCGGCGAAAACGTCATCTCCGGCAAAGGTGGAGAAGCTGGCGTTGCATGGGATTGAACATTCAATTCAATAAATTCCGGCGACTTAGGGTTAGCATTTGCCGATCTGTTCTTCGGACTAGCGCTAATCGGAGGAGAGATACTAATCGACGCCGATCTAGCTGGAGAATTACTCGCACTCGATGAACTCGAAGACGACGTCGTATCATCACAGTTTCTGCCACTGTTTCCGCCATTATTATGACCTTGAGCTACTACACTCGCAAACACTCTTCTCGACTCAGATCCACTCTCTCTTCCACTCACTGATCCTCTCGGCGAGTAAAACTCTTCTTGATCTTCATCTCCTCGATGCATATGTTCTTGAGATGTCCGCCATTGTTGTGCTTGCTGTTGTCTGCCGCTAAACGGCGGTAAAGGATGAAGCTCCGGCGAGTCAAGCTTCCGAGGTACAGAACGACTCGTCCGAGCTTGACCTTGACCTTGAGCTCCATCAATGGCGGCCGTGTTAACAAGGGTACCTAAGTACAAAAACTCAGAACTATTAGGTCCAGGATTCCGAAGCTTCGGAGGCGGAGGAGGAGGAACATTTCGCGACGGCGAAGTTCGCCGGAAGTTCACCGGCGGTGGGGTGACGGCGGCGGATACGGAAGATTTGTCATCGGAGTTCTGGCGACGGCGACGGCGACCACGGAGAAAGAAGAAGATAGCAACGGCGGCGATAACGGCGGCGGATAGGGAGAGAGCGACGGTGACGGCGATAAGTTTAGAATTTACGGGGTGGGTAGACGGAGAATGTGGGAGAATTAACGAGGAGATATTGGCGGGAAAAGATGCAAATGGAGACGGGTTTTGGGAGGGGGAAGGTGGTGCAGGTGGTGGGGAAGGGTAAGATGGGAAAAAAGGGGGTGAGTCAGGGGTAGAAGTGGAAAATGGGAGTTTTGGTGCGGGAGGGGTTGAGGGTGTGGGTGGGGTGGAGTCTAGTGGGAAAAACGGTTGGTGCAGGGTGCGACGGTTTGAGGTGCTCGGGTTCATAACTCGTTAATCTGTAATCGTAATATGACGATGTTTGCGTTCACTTGGTGCAAATGTACATTAGTTTTCTTGTTTCGGAGTCGTAGTAGCGGTAGTAGTAGTGGTGGTGGTGGGAGAAGTGTGATGAGTTGAGGAATGTGTTCTAGAAAAGAAAAGGGAGAGTAGGGAGAGGAGTGAGGGGGAAGGGTGATGGTGTGATTATTGAGGGAGGGGAGTGTTGGGATTGTGATGTGTGGTTTTACAATCCAGCTAAGATTATGCTGTGTTGTTTTGGGAGGTTTTGGTAATGGCATGTTCATGCTATATCTTCTTTCTTGTTTTACTTTTATTTTTCACTTAACACAAATTCTCGTTCTATACGGACACTATTTGTGTAAAGCTGAAAACGGATTGTATCGTTGTTATAAAATGTAAGTGGATAGTGCAAGTGGGTGGGAAATAAATACCTCCACTTGCTCTTCCACTTGCTCTTCCACTTGCATTTTGTGAGAGGGTTGTCCGTCTTCAGCTTTAAACCGATAGGGGTCGTCTACAATGAAACGGACTGTTCACTCAAAAGCTATCAAATTTTCCACCTTCAGATTTGTAGTGAGTAATAACAAGATGGTTATAAGGGTAAAACAGATTTAAAATGATTAATAGATTTGTAATGAGTATTGATTAGTTTTGATCACAGAGGACATTTTTTTAAATGTGTGTTATATTTGTAACGGTTTTAAGAGAGATTTACTATTTGTATTCCATTTTCAATTATTTTGATTTTTTCATTGAACAAGGGATTGACTCTAGTAATGACGAAATTTGACTTATATATGACCCCTATAACTCGTGCATAATTAGTATCACGTTGCAACGAGTTATAATTATTCAATGACCACCTCAACCCAGCTCAATGAAGCCAATGGCATAATCTCATTGCACCGTGCTTGATAACTTATGTGCGTTATGTATTCAAATAGTTTTTCTAAATAGGTTTAATACTTACACAAATTACCTTTATAACTTTGTAAAACTTATAATCATATTTCACTAACCTTAGACTCTCAAAATTTCAGACTTTATAAACGACACAAATTCAATAAATTTTTTTTGAATCGTCTAATTCATTAATAGAAACAGACTTGAGTTCATCAATATATACTCGAACTTTAGCTTCCGAGACTCTTCTAGCTCATATTTCCAAACTGATATTAAACTCAAGGCTCCCGAAAAACAAATACTTCAGAGTTAAGCCAATATATAATTTATTTTATTTCTTACCAAAATAATCATTTTTATGCTTATATATAATTTTTTTTTTGAATAGTATACTATTAATTAACCTATTATATAGAGTAGTACTTTTACTAATTTAATTGGCTGGAATTAAAGTCTTATTACTTGGGCCAATTCAAGTTGCCAAGTTTGGCCAAGATTATAAAAGTTTACCGACAGTTTAGAGATGAATGCACCAAGACAACAAGTGCACCACAAGACTACAAGACTCGTTTGGATTCGTACGACACAGCTTTAATGATTTTTTAAATGAATCACTGAGACTCTGCAGCATTGGACAACAACATTACCAGTATATACTTTACTATACAGTATACACTCATACCTAAATTAATTAAGATCCATTCTTAATTAGGGAGTACGTATGTCTTAAGTTATTTAATCCAAACTTAATTTATCATTTATATCATGCAGACATGCATACACCGGCACGTTGACAATACTACTGTTGTCTCGTACAAAATTTATAATGGAAAAAAGTAGACTGATTTCTTGGAATTTCTTGGAAATATAAATAGGAAAAGGCATTTGATCTAACTTTATAAAGCATCTTCAGTACGTTATTTAATTTAATCATTACTCTTACGTCTTACCCCATCATCATTGTACACTCCTTGTATTTTAAAGCTAAAGTTGTTTGTCCCGTATATTATTAGGGGAATGATAACGTCAAAGAGTTAATATATTCTATTATTCGTTTTGTAATGCGATTTTGAGGGGCTGAGTAGAACCAAGTGATGTTATAATCTCTCTTGGGTAACCTATAAGGCTGTAATAAGATATTCGATATAAAAACTCTTGTATTAGATTGTTGCATACGCGTATATCATTCTCTCTATTCTATTTTTCTTATATTATACGGAGTAATATACTTAGCAGTTTGTTTAATGTTTATGTAAACGACATTATATACTCCTCCGTCTCGATCATTTGTTTACCTAACTAAAATCTGACTAAAATGTTTGCATGATGACTTAAATCTTTGTTAATAATTATGTGAATATATACACTACCGTTAGAAGTTGCGACATGATGAAACTAACACATGAGTGATGAGATCAATGTCTAGTGTCCACCAAATTTAATATCATTACGATACTGTTTTGCACTTCAATGTATATATGTTAAGGAAATTGGATCCCACCACTGTATGTATTCTTTTGTAGTAAAAATGATTTGGGCAATCTTATAATCTAGCCGTTGCTTCAACGTGTTTCTGAAGCTTAATATTTCGAATAACAAATCATATTTATTTAGTAGAATCGTAGACTATGCATAAAGTGATAAAAATGATTAATAATTTTTGTTTCGTGTCGATTGTATATCTAACTAGTACTCTGTAAGACTTTTTTTATCGTAATTGATGAGTTTTGTATGAGATGTATTTGACCTGACTATTATAATTACCTTGAAATATGAATAACTCCGACAAATTGTCAGGTTTTCCACTGACGGCTTGATTAATTCTTGTTTATCATCATATATTTTTATTTTAATATATAATCGATCACTTTGTTATTCCGATATGCAATACTGTTTGTATTTGTGAGTATTGGAAACTCTACTTATGCTCTTCCTTGGTGAAAGAATAATGGCAAAGACATGATGAGAATTGACAAGAATTATTATATCTGGGCCAAACACTTGTCTTTTTATTCCTTTGCTTACTTCAAAAGACACATTACTAACCACACAATTGCATCATCAATTATTTCTTGGCATGCAAACTTAGAATAGTCCTTGTATTTTTTACCGGCCATAACGTCTCTCAAATATATATACAGTGTCACTCGTTTTTATACTTAATTTAAATCAGCCAAATAGCTTATGCTTTCGTACAACGAGTGACAAGATTTTCACATTTGTAGTTGTCATCCGCTCTATCATCAATCAATTTCAATTCGATCATGTCTATTCGACTATTTGATCATGATTGGAAAACTGATCACTCCCTAAGCTTCGACGTGATCATGCATGAAAGCGATAATGAAACTGATGGAGTCTTTATACATAACTAAAGCGGATTATTATTTTGCTCCATGATTATGAAATCTGGCAACATCAATTAAATATTTTGAAAATTGGCAGAGGTCAATAACCCAATTATGACAGGCCGGAAATTGACCACTAACCCACTGAAAGTAACGCTTTGATGAAAATAATACGAGTCAACAACACTAAAACCGGTAACGTTATCTCATTTTCATGGAGTAAATGAAAATCGCATCAGATGCTGGTTTACAGTGGAAGTTAGATATGGATTTATTGATCATTATGATTATTAGAGTAGTTCAACTCCACAAGTCCAGAACAACTACTCACCTAATACAACTACTAATTTCTCTCCTACCAAATTTTGTTAAGCTTAGGTGAGATTTCTCAATGCCCCTTCGGTCGTTCCAAGAAATGGTAATTGTGTCAAATCAATAACGTATCGACGCGGGTGCAAAGGAGGGATCAAGTCACTAACACAACGCAAAAAGTGAGGTATTGGATCCAACTATGGTGGAGGCTCAAGCGATCTTACTTGGAATGGATGAAAGAAGAATGGGATGCGATCAAGTCACTATGGAAAGCGATTGTCTCGTTGTTATTGAAGTACTAACACAACGCAAAAAGAATCGTAGCAATTTATTTCTCATCTTTATATTTATGTTCAGGGTGTCGAATGGCCGTTTACTAGTAGAAATAATAATCGAGTTGCACATGAGCTTGCTCATGTTAGTCCTTGGTGTCTCGGTAAGAAATGCTGGTCTGATAGTTTACCTTTGAACGTTAACTGTTGTGCTTCGATTGATCATTTATTAATGAATTAATACCCTTATGGGTTTCTTTAAAAAAAAAATAAAAAAATAGCTATGATGTCGCCTTAATAGTAATTTCAGCTATCTACTTTTCCTACGGATATATCCTTGTTATTTAAAGGGACGATTTTTAACTGAATAGTAATTTCGGCTATCTACCTTTCCTACTGATATATCCTTGTTATTTGAAGGGCCGGTTTTTGACTGAAGTATTCTGGTTTGTATTCAGATTTTATCAAGGTTGAAACGCTTAGATAAATTTTAGATATTTTCAATAGGTGTCTCTACTGTTACCTTTTACTTCAACTTGTTCCGAAATTTCTGTAGTTCTATTAGTTCTAAAATTTTTCTATCAAGAAAACATTACAATGTATCCAACGACTTAATGTAGTACTCATTTGGTACTATAATTCCATCAAACCAAAAAGAAATCGACGACTGAGCTCATCTGATTGTAGTATTACTAGTATTATTTTTACATTGGATTTTGACGTAGTTTTTCAGATCGATTAGACTTGGGTGATTGGGTCTCCTCTAAATACGTAGGTACTAAATAGCACTTAGGAGTAATGTGCAAAATACAAAATTAATAATCAGGATTTTCATCCAAAGTCCAAAAAAGTTTTGGTGATGAAACTGTGAGGGTTGTCATCGTCAAAAAAAAAAAAGATGCAAAAAAGTTGACGGCTGTGGGATTTGAACCCACGCCCTTTCGGACCAGAGCCTAAATCTGGCGCCTTAGACCACTCGGCCAAACCGTCTTTGTGATTACAACCTTACTAGAAAGCAATTTAATTTCTTTTGCGTTCCTGTGTTCAACTTTTCGGATAATTCATTCACTGTCAATCTGTCATATAATTTTTTTTTACTGTAGTAGATTTTAAATTTAAGGAATCATATATGCTTCCCCAAAATAATTTTATTTATTGTCTTTCGTTTTATATAAAGTAATGACAGAGTGACAGAGTAACGAATGACCGGCTGAATTTCAATATATGCCAGAAAACCTCAAAAAATAAGGTATATTCACGTACCGAGTACAAAGTTACAAGACTTAGAGCATTTACATCCAAGATGATGATTTTCTCCTCTTATTTCTTCTCTTTCATTCTCTAATTTTGACACCTCACTTTCACTCATATCCCAATATCTCCATCCTCTTATTTTTACCCTTCTTAAAAAAATTCCACATTAAAGAGGATCCTCTTACTAGGGCTGTGCAGTGGGCTAGGCCAATGCGGGCTGGGGGGAGCAGCCCAGGCCCGACACTAAATGTAGGGCGGGCTGGGCTGGGCTGGGCCATTTTTTTTTTGTAGCCCGGGCCCAGCACTATCCGGGCTGTATTGTGCGGGCCGGGCCGGGCTGGACTGGTTTGATTTTTTTTTTTATTAACAAAAAATAAAAAATAAGGAGAGAAAAAAGAAGAAAATGACGGGCTTGGAAGAAAATAATGGGCTGGGCCGGGCCAGCACTAAAAAACAACGGGCTGCAAACCGGGCTGGGCTGGAATATGTGGGCCCGGGCCCAGCACTAATTAGTACCCGGGCTGGGCTGGAACCGGGTGGGCTGCGATTTTTTGGCCCACGAGACCGGGCTGGGTCGGGCCGGGCCGAGCTGGCCCGCACTGTTTAACAGCCCTACCTCTCCTACCTTTTACCCTCCTCTCTCAAATTTTTTATAACCAAAAAAAAAAAAAAAAATAACTTATATGCCACATGCTAGATGATGAATGATTAGTGGGCACAAGGGCCAATGATTCATATCCTCTAAAAATAGAGGAAGTGTTCATCTTCCTCCTTCAAAGAGGACATGTAACAATGGTGCCACATTGAAGAGGACATCCTCTTAGATGAGAGAGAGTGCTAAGAGGATGATCCATCCTCTTCAATGTGGATGCTCTTACAACCATGGTTTTAAATCTCGGCCGAGACGTATCGTATCGTCCGAGATGTATCGGTATCGAAGGTCGACGATACGACATATCCCGAGATGTATCGGGCAAATTGAAAACAAGAAAGTATCGGCCGAGACGACCGATTTATAACGTGTATTGGCCAACTCGGCCCGATATAACCCACGATGAACCTGATATGAACGAGTTATAACTTGTCCCGACCAAGTTTTTTAATGAAAAGCTCTTAGAAACTGTATAGCATTGGTCAAATTAATTAAACTAAGTAGAATTAATCTTAACTTTATATGAAATAGTCAATAGATGATGAAATATTTACAAAAGCTTGAAAAATAAATATCGCCGCGGTAACAGCGTTTCAGAGCGCGACGGCCGAGTCGGGACGATCCCCCGACTCTGTTACCGCGACCGCGATCGCTACCGATATCGCTATTTAAAACCCTGCTTACAACTCCAAATAATCTATTACGGAGTATTATCTATTGCCAGCAATGTTGAGAAATTACCGAACAATGTCGTAAATGTCACTAAATAAAGGGTCAGATAATCTCTATCAAGAAATTTAGGATTCCCATCCTCTAGTTTACCAACTACATGCTGTATTTTTTAGGGGGGTTTTTTCCCTCATCGGATTTCTAACTTGCAAAGACTCTCACCATCTACCTGTATCAGCGTAGATGTTTGAAAGGAGGACATAGTTACCAGAATTCTCGGGTTGTAGCTCTATTAGCTTCTTTAGTGCGATCTCTGCAAGATCTACGTTTGAATTTCTCCTGCAACAACTCAATAGAGTGCTCCATATGATAGCATTTGGTGGGTCCTCCATTTGACATATAAAATCATAAGCTTCATTAAGCTCCCCATTTCGACAAAAGAGGTCGACAATGCAAGCATAGTGTTCGATCTGAGGCGTGATATTGTAGTCTCTGCGCATGCTACGGAAGAATTTGAGTCCCATACAGACTAGGCCAACATGGGCGCATGCTGTTAGTAGTGAAGCAAATGTAACATTATCTGGTTTCAAGCTGGCCTTGTTCGTTTCCTTCGTTTGAGCAGAAGGAGCTAGAGAGGCGGTATTCAAGCAATCAGGTTTGAAACCTTGGTCATGTGTATCGCTCCCAACGACCTCACCAGCCAAGCTAGTTGACAGACAAAGTTTCTCCATATCAAGGAAAAGGTTAATCGCACCCCCTGCATGGCCATTGAAAACTAGTCCAGTAATCATTGAATTCCAACACATGACATTCTTCTCATGGATTCGATCGAACACTTGCCAAGCCTTCTTCATATAATCATATTTCCACACCGTGAATACATAGTCGAAAGGGCTGTAGCAACATATACGTTTGAGTCGAAACCTCCGACCTCTATGTAGTTCCCAAGTTCTTCCCTTGTCTTTACTGAACCCAATTTAGCACAAGCTGATAAGACGCCTACAAGAGTCGCATCATTCGGCTTAATCTGCTGACGTTTCATGCTCTCAATTCTCAAACAATGTCAACGCCTTGACTGATCTCCAATTTTGAGCATAACCAGCAACCATAGACCCCCATGTAACTGTATCTCTTTCCTCCATTCGATCAAAAACTTGACGCGCTTCATTAACGGCCTCACATTTCACAAACATTTCCAGCAATGCAGTTGAAACTTTCATATTAGACCACATATTGTTATCGTCAATATACTTCTTGACCTTCAAACCCATATCCAAATCCCCAAGACTGGCACAAACAGAAAGAACAGTCGCCAAAGATTGTTCATTAAGTCGAAACTTCTCCAATTGCATCAACTCGAACGTTCTCATTGTTTCGTGAAGTTTCCCGCTACGAGCATAGCAAGTAATTATCGAATTCCACGAAACAACCGTCTTCTCAGGCATCTCATCCAACAACATCTTCGCAGTAACATGATCACCACAACTGAGTACTCGGAAATCAAGAAATTATACATTTTAGGATCTCTATCTAATATGCCATCAAATACCAATTTAGCCAAAATCAAGTCACTACATTTCGTATACAAATCCATCAAAGCAGTCTAAACAAAACAATTCGACTCAAACCCACATTTTACAATCAAAGTATGAACCTGTTTTCCCAATCTCAACATAAACAATGCTGATAAACACTTCAAAACAGTAAAGAAGGCATCGTACACTCGTTCATCTCGTTTAGGCATTTCATCAAACACCTCACGTGCATAACTTGTGTGAGATAAATTGAGCAACCTTGGAATGAAAGGAGGGGACATTGAATGATAATTAGCTCGAATTAGGGTATGAATTTGCTTGAATTGGTTGATATGAAGTGAATTGCGCAGAAAATTTTGTATTTGACTATCCATAATTTGCTAGGGAATGTGTCTAATGAGCATGGAGAAGAGTGTTAATTGTTAAGTACCGGTAAATTAGGGTTCTATAAATTAGTTTGTAATAATCCAAATACCATTAAGAATCTCCGATTGATTGGTGTAATAGGATGCATTTGCTCGAGTTTATTCGAGTCGTTAATTTTTTTTTCTCATCAGGTGTTCATCCTCACGACCTCACCAATCAGTCAAATACCTCTTTTCATTTCTTTCCATTTCGATTTGAATCTGAACCGGCTGTAGAGAGACGGGCCAAGTTGGCTTACACTTAGATCTACTTAGGCTGTGTTATTTTAGCTCTTTTCAGTTTAGTTCAGTTCAGATCTTTTCTTTACAAATTAACTCTTACTTTAGTTCAGTTTCATTAAGTTGAGTTCAATTCCAATAAATTCAATTCAATTCAGTTCAGACAATTTCAATCCAAAAGAACATGGCCTTACACTTAGACCCTGTTCTTTTGGACGAGCTAGCTCTCTTGGAAAAAACACTCGCCATGTCATGAAGCTAGTGATAAAATCGTCATGTCATAAAGGAATTAAAAGATGTTATTGCACCTTATACAGCTAACCCTACGACATTCTCTCTTTCCATTGCTTGGGCGGTGTTTAGTTTAACCATTTTAGGCATGAAGTATAGTTTTGAAATTAACTAAACCGTGTGTTGTTTAGACAAAATGGACCAGCGCATGGACCATGACAATAACAACCTTTACAAATTTAGACACTACACCATGGCTCAACATGCCAACGGAGGCTATCCTTTTTATTGTATTAGGCACAACCTAACCCTTATCACACTGCACCCGAAAACATGATTTGAATTCTATTTGCAACCCAAGTTAACCTGACCCTATCTTATTCAACTAAATGTTGATTGCCGCATATTACCATTATTATCCATGAATAACTTAAGAACGCAATCCTAACTAACTTAAACTCGAACTAACTTAATCCGATCCAAATACTTGCTAACCCGATCCCAAACTAATCCTACCCCTACCTAGTCCGAATACTCATTTCACACGCTTGCTAATAATTAGACATGACAAACAGATTAATTGAGTCGGGTTTGCAAGAAGTCGGGCTGGATCATTTCGAGTTCGGGCCATTTTCGAGTAGGTTGTTTTCAAGTTATTAATTTGGGGATAACGATCAATTTGAGATAATAATAAACATAGGTCCAGTTGAACAAGATCGGTTCAATTCGAGTGTCGGGTCATATTCAGATCCTTACTTCGAAAGCTGATCAGTTTCAGATGGGGTCATTCAAGTCGGTCAATTTTACAAGGTCTACTTGTTATATCTAAACCTAGCATGCAAAACGTAATACGCATACGGGTCTGACGCCTGATATCATTTGGGTCGACAATTAGCATTGAACTTCCAACTTTACCCCCTTATAACCTTCCACTTTACACTCTCTCTAATCTCTTTCTAAAAAAAATAAATTAGATTATTTTTTCTTTTTTTAAAAAAGATGTTTTTTTTTTATTACAAAACAAATTTTGACGGTTTTGAACATAACGACAACACAACGTAACTAAACAAATCATGAATCAATTGTTATGTTATTTAATTTCGCAATTACCGATTAAGACGATTTTCATCATGTCGATCGATGACGTAAAGAACGATCAAGATAGTAACGATGACGTAAAAAACGATCAAGCTAGTAACGATATCAAAATACGATATTTAATTATTATTTAACGCCATTTAAAAGATGGAAACTTAAGAAAAATGACGTGAATAGTACACGTCGAGTCCGTACACGTCCAGTCTTAGGGTTGGAGCTGAATAGTTCATGTCTGGCCTTAAATGAATAGTTCATGTCCAATCCTAGGTCTAGAGGTATACTATTCACGTCTAGATTTTATTTTATTTTAAATTTTATTTTATTATATATATTCTTAGAATTTTATTTTAAAAAAAAAACGAACGTGGAATGTTCACGCCTAACTTTAGGGCCAGACGTCAGCACACACGTCCAACCCTAGGCTTGGACGTGAATGTTCTATGTCTGAGCCTTTTTCCATCCTTTTTTTTGGTAATTTTTTTATAAAAAATCGTCTTAGTATCATATTGGGCGCGTGGATCGCTCTACGCTAATCCGTTATACACAAATCCGTTCTAACAATGACGATTATATTCTAACCCTCCTATTCTACAAAAAAAATAAAAAAAAATGACGAGTTTAGATTACTTTCGTCTTTTTTTGTGTGTGTTGACCAGGAGTATCCCTACCGACAATTATAGGTGTACTGCGGGCCGCACCGGGCCAGGAGCAGATCGGGTCGGTGGGGAAGCAGCCTGAGCCCATGCCATAGGCTGAGGGTGTACGGGCTGGAGGCGGGCCAGACTGGGAGGTGACGGCCTTGAACCGGCCTGATTGGTCAAAATGGGTAAAAAAGGGGGCGGGTCAGGCGGGCTGAACGAGTTTGGCAGTGTGGGCTGGGGTAGAGGAAGTCCGGAATCGGCACGGGCAGAGGGGCGGGCTGGGCGGGTCATGGGAGCGGGCCAATGGCTGAAAAACGTTGACCCGGTTGGGTGGGCCGAGCGGACCAACCCGCACTCTTGTCCACCTCTACCGACAGTTGAGGCAATCTTTTTCGGGTACCGAAAATAATTTAATGGATTTACCCCTTTCAAATTTGGCTTTTTCGTTCGCAAGAGTTTGGAATCGAATTGCTAAACACTTATATAAGAGATAAGAGCCCTTACCACTTACACAGGTCATACCAGCAAACTTTACTAAATTACTTTTTTTTCGTTGATGCATTGATTTTGGGGGCGGAATTGAAACGATTATTAAAAACGATTTTATTCCAATCCTCTATATCCTTTTTTTTAGTTATTTTAGAATTTTTTTGAAATGTTGTGGTTTACGTTGAGATGAATCAGATGATACACTGAGAGGCGAATTTGAAAGTTCATTACATATTGCGATAGCAATGGCCAAACTCCTAGCCTTTGCCATTCTTTCTCCTCTGATCGTCTCTTTTCTAGTAAGGTCTTCCGCAAGCTTCAGTGTAGCTAACAATGGCGGACTATCACTCCGTAGCAGCAACCACCGTGATTTCGATTACTTCGTCTTAGCTCTTCAATGGCCTCCTACTAACTGCCGTAATACTAACACTCTTCACTGCTGTAAATCCAACGCTTGTTGCTCAAGGTTTCTTCTCTATTCTCCTAATTAATCGTTTTCGCTCAATATTCTTCGATTTTTTTAGTGCTAATTAGGTTTGCTAATTTTGATTGTTATTTTGATTTGTCATGTATTTTCAAGCGTTTGCGAATTGTAGCTTGATGCGTTGTTCGGATCATTATCGACTTCACGATATGTTGTTTTGATTGATTATGTCGTTTTCGGAGTCGAATTTTGTGGTTCACTAATCATTATTCAGATGAATTGTTTGAAGAAAGACAAACTTGAAAAACAAAAAAAGTTATATTTAGAAAAAGTAAATTTAGGATTTGCATTTATAATATTAACGGTGATAGAAATGCTGAAGATAATCATCACAAATATTTTAG
>VHZZ01004733.1:84392-98695 GCA_009801015.1 Silene noctiflora | reverse complement strand
GCTGAACTGAACTGAACTGAACTTAATAGAGCTGAACTGAACTGAACTGAACTTATAAGAACTGAAATTAAGTTCAAAAGAACAGAGCCTTAGTAGTATTAATGTTCAATTGGTTTAATGGTTTGAACTTTATTTTACAAACTAGACTACCAAGGTTCAAATCCCACCAAAAGCATTATTTTTTGGGGAAAAAAAATGTCAACCCAAACATTCTTTCAGTAAAAAAAAAATTTTCTGGTGCTCTCCCAACTAAAATGTTGCGTCCGCCCTTGCTCTTACTGGTTTTCATTTCATTTGAATTGCATCTATATTCACTTGATCTCCAATTGAAGAAAAATATATTTTCTAGCTATTTAAGTTAAAAGAAAAGTTAAAAGATAGAAGCACATGACAACTACATTTATTTCGGTCGACGTTACATATAAACTCTTTAACGAAAAAATATTTACATGAACTTTTGGCGGTAAATATATACACTCCTCCCCAACAATTCCATAAACTACGTAAGCTCAATTTAAATAAAAGTCATACCTTTAATCCTATGAACAAATTTTCGAAATGCTTTACTAATGAGCTCCGCGGAGAGAGTTTCTCAAGCATGTCAGCATGTGTTGTGCTATTTGTAAGCCATACGAAAAACCTCGCGATATATAAAATCTCAATCTCTCGAATTATAATGAATTGTACGAAATTGCGTATCTTAATTAGAAGTTTCAAATTTTCTTTTTGGACAATGTGACCTGTTAAATTCCCGGAATATAATTTTATTACCACCCTTATAATTTATGGAGTATAATCTTTAGTAGTGCTTGAATTAACTAATCGCGCAAATCAAATTTTCTTTTTTTTTTTTACAATTTATATATCCAATATTTTAAAGTGTACAGAAGGAACAATACAATAAAAACCTTGGACCCAATGGTCATAGAAGATCCATTATCTTAACAGGGCGAAGATACCTTGGACCCAATTTTTGTAGCCGTGTGATATAATTAGACAACAGTATGTTAGATTTGCAGAATGCAGTAAACCTGTGTATTCTATAAATAGTTGCTATCACATTAAATGAGTCGCATTTTTTTGGGTGTTGAACCAATTTCAACCTCATTCACCATTAAAGCTATTAACCTTATTCTCGAGTGTTTACTCTTTATTTTTGCTGTTTTCAGGATTCATTCATGCTCTTTTTTAAGTGCTTCTGCGCCAATCTCAACATGCACAACTTCATTCCTTTTCCTTGTATCAACCCCTTTTGCCTTTTGATCTCTGCTTACCATTTTAATTTTGAGATTTGGGCCTGCCTTTTACTTTCAATTCAATTTTTATATTTATATTATATGGAGTATGTACTATGTTGTTATAGTTTTAGTTTCGACTATAGTTACATATGTATCGTAGATTCATCAGAAAGTCTCGTTTGTGACCTCTTACAATCCATCTTTCCTTTGTTCGATTTAAAAGTAAAGTGATCTTCTAAGAATAAAAGTAAAGTCAACTAGTATATGGGCTAGTTATACGGCTGATTATATCATGTTGGGCTTTGAAGCTGTTGAGTACTCCGCAGCGGGTTTATAGAATTAAGTGCATGAGATTGACCCATAAGCAAGTGAAGTTCCATCCTAAAACCAATTGGTGATAGGAGGAGTAGTCCACTAACTTGTAAGCTAGCATCTTCACAATTATTCTACCGATGTCTGACAATCCCCCTCACACATATGAAAAGAGACCTCAACAGAAGCTAAGCTGCACTCTCTAGTACCAGAACAGAAATTGCGACTAGGGGATGAGAACACCAGTTCCTTGCCATTTAGCCTTAAGGTTCTTTTCTTTTGGACCGAAACTGTCTGAACTAAACTGAACTGAAGTAAGAGTTAGGTCCTATTCTTTTGGACTGAAACTGTCTGAGTTGAACTTATTAGAGCTGAGATGAACTGAACTAAGAGTTAATTTGTGAAGAGAATAGCTGAACTAAAATGAACTGAATGAAGCCGAACTGAATTGAAATGAACTGAAATTAAGTCCAAAAGAACATGACCTTAATTTGTGAAGAGAAAAGCTTAACTGGATAAAGCTGAACTGAACTGAAGTAAGAGTTAATTTGTCAAGAGAAGAGCTGACCTAAACTGAATGAAGCTGAACTGAAATTAAATTAGCTGAAATTAAGTTCAAAAGAACATGGCCTAAGTCGCTTAATACTCAATCTGCTATAATTATTTGTTTGTCATTGAGTAACATGTCCCCGATAATAAATAGAAAGGTAAGCAATTGATTGAGTACCAGTACAAAACTTCATTTTAGGAAAAAAGATTATTTGATACAAAATTGTTAAGAAACGCTCCTAGTATATGGAAAAGTCATACACAACCAATGACATCGCGACATGTGGCAAACATCTCGGACCGTAAAACAGCCTTAGTGTCGGTCTGTGAGCTGGCTAGGGGCATTACGTACGTTGAACCTCTTTCGGCGGGATGGAAACCCGCTTTGGCAATTAGAAGGATGTTGAAGAAGCAGTGCGATAGGTTGAGGAAACAATGGTGCATCAGTGTCGACGGAGATGATTCTCCGCCTGCTATTCAAAGTTTTAGTGATATGAGGCTTCCGGAGCCTATTTTGAGGAAATTGAAAGAGAAGGGTATTGAGAAACCAGCCTCAATTCAAGTTCAAGGCCTTCCGGTTGTGTTATCAGGTCGGGATATGATAGGGATTGCGTATACTGGGTCGGGTAAGACGTTGGTTTTCGTGCTGCCACTTATAATGGCTGCATTGCAGGAAGAAGTGATGATGCCTATTGTTCATGGAGAAGGGCCTTTGGGTTGATAGTTTGTCCATCTAGGGAGCTTGCTAGGCAGACGTATGAGGTTATTGAGGAGTTTTCAAACTCGCTGAGAGACGCTGGCCGCTGGTATCCGGAGATCAGACGAGTTTTGTGCACTGGAGGAGTAGATATTCGAAGCCAAGTGGATATCATCAAGAAGGGTGTTCATATTGTTGTTGCCACTTCTGGTAGACTCAAAGACAGACTTGGCTTAACTTGTCGCGAGTCACCAAATTAGAATTTCTATCCACTACGAACCTAACTAGTAGCAAGGGTAAGTAGGGGTCGATCCCACGAGGAAGTTATATTATCAATTTAARTGTGCAAATGTAAAGTAACAAGATGAGGGGTTTTGATATGATAATTGGTCTAATAACTAAAGCAATAAAACAATGTAAAATGATATAAGCAAACAAATATGATAAAAGGCTCTTGGACCAAGTAATTTCCACCAACTAGTATTGAATTGTTCATTGACTCTCTTTAATCTATTTATATGTTGAATACTTTGCTATGAAGATAAAGACTTCGAATTCCACATATGATTAGTTATAAGCTACAAGCGTAAACAAATAACCCTTACACTATTGTCAATTTAGTCAAGCGCTTAAATCGTATCAACAATGTAGAAAATAGAACGATGAAATTAGCAAAGATAAACTAATGAAATAAACAAGCGTTGTTTCATTATAATTTATACAAGTTTAATTCTTATAACTCAACAATGATAAAAGCATACTAATTAATTAATTATATTTTCTACAATGAAATAGATAAATAAACAAAAGATTCATTCACCTAATTCTAGCAATGGTTAATTAATTAGCAATGGTTAATTAATTTAAAACAAATAGTTGATCACTCTAAATAATTAACTAACAAACCAAAATATAAAACCAAACTAAACTTGATATTCAACAATAAAATATAAATAGAATGAGAGTCTTACAATTCAAACACTATCTTGGCTTCAAAGACTTGTTCCAAGAATAATAGAACTTAGCTCTCCATACAAAATGATGAACTAAATATAAAATGTATAATGTAAATTAATGATGAAAATAAGAGAGAAATGAGAGAAAAGAAGTATATGAGAGTGTAAGAATGTGTGTGAGAATGTTTTTAAAGCCGGAGTAGAGGACTCCTTATATATTAATCCTAGGATAGAAACGTACACAACCCTAAAGAATCCAAAGTTTATAAAGACACCCATCCCCGATCGGGGACGCAGCTCTCCGGATTAATACTCTTAAATGGCCATATTAAATAGCCATGGAATCCAATAATTCTCATGGAAGTGTCTTTAATCACCCGGTTAAAGCCTCTTGAGTGTGGAATATGAGAGCATCCAAAGTTGCATTTCCACAAAGTTATTTGGGCTTCCTTTATTGGGCTTGAATTCTCATTTGTTTACATTTGCCATGCATGAATTAATTGGGCCATTTCTTTACATGTGATCATTTTCATCCACCATTTTAAGCTTGCATGTTGAAGTGTGATCCAATCCAAATTCCTTTTAGCTTGTGAACTCGATGCTTTGCTCTCTTGACGGGATTTAGCTCCTGGAAGCTATAATTCCTACAAATTACACTAAGCGCATGCAAAACATCTAGAACACGGAATTAGCTCAACTAAACACTAATAATAGTGAAATAAACATGAAAACCGAGCTAATATGCTAAACATGTATAAAATGGTCTAGTCAAGACTTACCAAAAAAGAGGCAAACTGTTCTATTCTCTGCCACAATGCCTCGTGAGATTCAGAACTTTGCCAGAAGCGCATTAGTTAAACCTATCATTATAAACGTTGGCAGGGCTGGAACTGCCAATCGGGATGTCATACAAGAAGTTGAATATGTCAAGCAGGAGGCCAAGTTCATTCACCTTATCGAATGCTTACAGAGAACGCCACCCCCAGTTATAGTATTCTGCGAGAACAAGACTCGTGTGAATCACATCTATGAGTATCTCCTGATCAAAGGAGTTCAAGTAGTCGCACTCCACAGCAACAAAGATCAAGAGGACAGGGACTACGCCATAAAAGCATTTAAATCCAGGAAGAAAGACGTGTTAGTTGCCACTGCTGCTGCCTCAAAAGGGCTCGATTTTCCCAACATTCAGCACGTTATCAACTATGACATGCCCACTCAAATCGAGAACTATGTGCATCACATTGGGCGGACAAGAAGACGTGGGAAGAAGGGTTTGGCTACAACGTTCATAAATAAAAACTAGAGCGAAACTACACTGCTTGATTTGAAGCATCTTCTACCGGAAGCCAAGGAGAAGATACCACCCATCTTGGCTGAGCTGCAGGATCCAACAGAAGAAGCCGAGGTGATTGCAAGCGGGAGTCGAGTCAAAGGATGTGTTTATTGTGGCGAGTTAGGCCACAGGATCCGGGTTTGCCCCAAGCTGGAGCATCATAAGACACAGTTAATAATTGTTGAGAGCACACGAGATTGCTTAGGAAGTGGAGGATACAAGCAGGGGCGGACCCAAGGGGGGGCCCGGGGGGCAGGTGCCCCCCATGAAATTTCAGAAATAACTTTTTGTAGGTATTTAATGTAGACACAAAGTTATCATGGCATAATTGGTAAATGTGTGAATTACTTTCTACCTTCAATTGACTTGTCAAATTCTAAACCATTGAACCACTTACATTTGTTTGTGTATTAAGTATTAAAGTATATTATATTCTATAAAGGATAATGATACGGCGCCGTATCATTGTCCTTCTACAAAAGAGATATTATTTTTACATATGTTTAAAATTTAAAGTATTTTATAGAAAATATTATTTTTTGAGAAAATATATCAATAGAACCATCATTTTTTCATTCTTTTACTTATATATAATACTAATTTAGGAAAAAAAAAACATTAAAATATAAAAATATTGATCTTAAACGCGCGTAAATAACACGTTAAAAAATTTTAGTGCCCCCCAAACACTAAATTTCTAGGTCTGCCACTGGATACAAGGCAGAGACTTGATAAACATGTCCCTGCTGTAATTAGTCTTGCTTTTTCACAATTTGCAGGAGCTTGATATGTAACCTATTTGTATGTACATGTTACCGGTATGGGTTCTTGTTACTCGTTATGGATTTTCACAAACCTGTGCCTACTCTCAGATTTTGCTGCCTGAATTCTTGTTACTGGTATGGATTTTGTACAATGAAATCACGTTTTATGGATGAAAGAACTAATGGTAATACCATTCTCTTCTGTTGTTGGTCATTCCGTCACGTCTAAATCACCAAAGAAAATTAGATCCTCGAAAATAAATTTCACTGGTAGGCATCACAAAATATAAGTAGACAAGAAAATAGAAAGTGAAATTGTGAACAATCATATTACTTGTACCATAGACTCCGTATAAGAGATCATTATACCAGAAAATTTAACGGGGAGAGTTATTATTTAAGTACGAATAAATATGTTTCCTTTCAGGGTTTTTAAACTTGCAAAATTTTGCCAGAGTTGCAAAATTTATCAGGTTTTGATGCTTATGCTTTTTACCAAAAAAAGACAAGTTGTAGTATGCTTATGTACGATGTATGTCATTGCAAAAACGTCATGTAGTGGTAGCAAATAAATTTATATAATAGGTTATAGGTACATTAGATTTACATTTCTTTCAAAAGAATTCAAGTAATGCATAATCGCCATACGAAAACGATAATTGTCAACAAAAAATGGGTTAACATATATAAAAAAATACTACTACCTAAGTAGCCACACGAAAAATTGTCGTACAATAACTTATTGTTAGACCGTCTCATGAAATAATTAGGAAGTAAATGCAACAAGCTTAATCATTTAGTTTTATTATTCCATCATAATCTAAAACCATTGGGAGGTACAAGTCAATTAATGTCAAATATATGCAAATTAAAAGGGCATTCTAAGTTTGAACAAAGAAGGGAATTAGGGAAAGACAAAAAGGAAAAGATTTAAAAAAATCAGGCGGCAATCACGGTGACCCTACACCACCTGGAATCCTATTCTTTCATGTATTCTTTGTAAGGAAATCAGTTGATTTCTATAATATGTAGGTGTGTTTTATCAAATATATCCCCACTTTGGCTGTCATAAACCTTTACATAACAACTACATACACCAACTCTTACATAACTTATGTCAAGCTTATGGAAATTCGGGTTCAGCTCGTGCAGGCGACAGAAGTCGAGATCGTCCATAGAGTTTTGACTTTTGGGTTCGTTTTAAATCTTTCCATGACTAAACATAACAAGTAAAGGAGTAAATTATAATCCTATTTCAGATGTCGCCACTTATTTACGGTATTTCCGGATCAACTCTAATATTTTGCAGCAATTGTTTTCTCATAAGAGAAAAGTTAACTATAGTGTAGTGTAGTCAGTAGTGTACTAAATGTGAGTATCTAAAAAACAACCAAAGTAAGAAAGTTTGTTAAACATCCATGTACTGTTTGGCAGGTTATGGTTAACCTAAGATAAATTATTGTTGGTACATTCCTATCTGAAGAAGTGTGTCCCAAGAAAAGTCAGAAACCAGCCATATACTAGCTAGCCTTCACATACACGAGCCTTAGCTCATACTATATGCTAAACCCTCACATTCTGATGGATACCCTTCTCCAAACTCTTGACTTGATTTGTTAAGGCCCTTCGCCACTTCATCTACCTATTCACTAAACTTACAGGGGTGACCACAATCGACTGTGCATTAGAATTTATAGGATCCCAAACTTGGTAAAGCCCAGTTCAAAAATTTGAACCTCATGTTCAGTTATTAAGTTTAGGACGTGCAACCAAACATGAGCCCTTGACATCCATTTATCGCACATTCCCTCCAATCTAATTCAATTTATCCACCAGCTTTCTCGCAGTCTCCTATATTGCATTTTTTTCCCGAGAATATAATTTTGGAAAAAAAAAATCTGGTAGCAAACATAATATGGAGAATATTTTAGCGTCGCACTTAAATTTATTATATCTTTCAACTTATTAAACGTCAAAATTTTGAGCTCGAAAATGAAGTGAAAAGAAAGGATGAACAGAGAGGGGGCTTGAATCAGTAACATCACAACTAATCATTTGATTAATGGTCTTATCGCCCAAGATTTGTCGGTTAGACTAATAATAGAAAGAGGTAATGAGGTTTAAAAACTTGATAATAAGGATAAAAAGAGGTAAAGTTTACACTAATGAGTAATTTAGGAGCCTTACATTTCCTTAAAAAGAACAGCACAAGACTCTATAAATCATTAATAAAGTACAACATTCCCTATATAATATACTCACAATGGCCCCTCAAAGCTTACTTTGGCACTTTCATTATATCAGACAGGGACCATTAAGTAAGGTAGAAGAGAACATAATCAAAAGTTTGGAGCGTGTGATCCCAAAATTTACCAATAAAAATTCATATCATTTCTCAATTTCCTAGAATTCTCGGTCTTTTATAATCCTAGTAGCCGAAACTAGAGCCATTTTTATGTTTAAGAGAAATTGCATTTAGCAAATTGCAAGTTACACAAAATGTTGCTTAGAAACTCCATTTCCAACACCAAGAAGTTTTTCTTGAAAACCATCGATAATTTCAAGTCGTTTCTTTCTAAAGACCATACCTATGAAAAGCTACCCAAGACGCCCAAAATTGAAGCTTGCAGCAAAGAGTTGGATAATTTTTATGTAGAGTTTACCAGTCAATGGGACTCTCAAAAGGGCAAGCTGAGGAATAGAGCGCATAGGAAAACCAGAAGAAGTCAAGAGGTTTACACAAAACTTGACCAACAAAAAAACTATACCGTGAAAGAGAATGTGGCGCCAGTGATAGCTAGCCAATCATTCGAATTCCACCCTCAGAAATTGGCAGATGGTGACACGGTGAAGCGGGTTACAAAGGTGAGAAATGATTATGTTACGAACAAGAGTCCTACAAATGTCGTTCAAGATGAGTTTTGTGCTAAGAGGGTTAAGGAGAGTAGGGTGAACATGATTTCACAGATGTTAAAGGAGCTTGAACTGATGGACAAGGGTAATGTTGATTATAAGATGGATATCGAAGAGGTTCTTCATTACTACTCTCGTCTTACATGTCCTGCTTATATGGACATTGTTGATAAATTCTTCAAGGAAATATGCACAGAATTTTTGGGTCCTCAAGTTTCTCCACAAGTTAACATTCTGAGACCACCATTGAAATAAGTGGATTTGCAGGCTTTTCCCTTATAAAAGTCAAATGATGTAGACTTGATTTGAAGATTCTTTCTCCTGGTTGTTAATCCTAGATTTTCTTTCTTACAATAAATGATGTAACTACAGTTTTAACAGTTTTTTTTTTTCTCGTTAAGCGTTCATTTTAAGGCAATCATAGGGTTAATTTCTTTTATAAGCATTTGTACTATGGTACTTCAGATTCTGAGCTCTCGTCGGAAATGTTCTCATAATTATGTCTTTTCTTGTTCTTCTCTTCAAACTTATTCTTTCTGCTTTTCGTTTATATTGCTTTGTTTAACTATAGTTTTTTTGCTTCTCTTTGTTTATTCATTGTTATGTCCTCTTATTGACAGTTTCATATCCATCTCAAATCATCTTAGTACCGAGGCTTTGTTGTTTTTGATGATTATGAGTTTGGAGTTCAGACTCTGAGGTGAAAAAGCCAGAAATAAAAACAAACTTAAATAATTCAGCTTCAACAAAATACATGATTTAGATAATTCAAGCATGTTCTACAGTAATTACTAAAGCATGTTACATAGTCCATACTATAATCAAGATTACCAGTTATTGAGCATTCCCTTCGTCAATTGTCATAGACAAGCTCCCTCTGGAATCCCTGTAAGTTCACGATGAAAAAGCTTGTCAGGCAATTTAATCAAGATTCGCGCTATGCTAATCTAGTACCTTATTTTAGAACTTATTAGCAGTAGAATGATGGCAGGTTCACCTGACAAAATAATGCATTTTGAGGCTTTAATAGTTGTCGTAGTCTGAATCTTCGTCATCTTCAAGCAGAGAATCGCCAATATCTAGGAACGAACAAAAACATTATCAGTAAGACCCTTTAAGATGTCTTACAACAAGGATTATGTCAAACCATTTGACACATTGGAACTTGGAAGTAGAACAGTCACAGAAAAGTTGTAAAAATGTCTGATGAAATGGCTCTAACATTACGTAAGACCATCTAAGACTAGTAGTCGAGAAACACAAAATACCAGGCTTCGATTTTACTGCAAATTTGGAGTCAAAAATGGAATACCTGGACAGCCAACTGCCAACCAGTTTCGTTGACACACTAAAGCCTCAATTGTACCAGCACGTAGCTTGTTAAATTGTTGCACTAGTACATTACCAGCTCTACAAAATGCTGCATCTGAAGTCACCTTTGAAGCAGGAATCGCAAGAACATCTCTAGCTATCATTTGCAAGGCCAGGTACTTCACTCCGTTGTCTTGCCACCAAGACAATATTTTGAAATCATCTCTTCTTGGTAGGACTTCTTCATCTAAGTAATAGTCCAACTCAGTTGTTGCAGTCTCTTTCTTCCTTTCGGTGACAAACAAATCAAATGCAGGCATGGGATTTTGCCTGACGTACCGGTTAATCCCTTGATGACTTTGATTGGATTTGAAATGTTTTGAGGCATTGTTAATTATAGCCATTCTAGCGCTACCACAGTACCCTTCAAACAACTCATTACATACTTTTCGGACCCTATCAACTTCACCTTGAGCCTCATCTTTGTATATCTTAGTGAAGTAATATTCCACAATATACATCTTGAACCTAGGATCCAGAATAACAGTTATTGCCAAAATAGTGTTAACTTCATTCCAGTATTCATCAAACTTTACCATCATATCTGAAGCCGTGGCCTTGACCACCTCGACTTCTGATGAAATCCATTGAGATATAGCCAATTTGATCTCACAAACCTTTTTGAAAGTACTCATTGGCTGTATGATACTTCTGTTCAGAAAAAAACATAGCCGCCTTATAAAAAACCTTCAGAATTTCACAAATTTCTTTGGTCAAGTTCCAATCTTCCTCACTCGGAATGCAAGTGTATCCCGAGTCACTAAGCTTCTCATGTTTAAATACATCTCTGAATAACAAAGCTCGTTCAAGCATCAAGTATATTGAATCCCATTGATTTTCATCATAATTAAGCAAGTCTTTGCCACAAGGAACACGTAACTCACGCGCTAGACAACTAAACTTATATTGTCTATTAAATGTTGCTGTCCAGTAAGCAACACTATCTTGAATTTTTATAAGTGCATCCCCAAGTGTGTGAAGGGCTTCTTCTACTAGCGATTTTAGAGTACTTGTGAAACACCTCATTCGTAAATATTTCCCTCCTAACATGAGACTTGGGCATTGAAGCCTAGTAGAGAAGGTTTCCTTAAGAAACTTGACATCGAAGCAGTCATCAATTGTCAGTGTAGATAACGTGGCGTCCAAATCCCAATTATACAAACATTGGAGGTACATTCCCATGTGTGATTTTTCTGTGCGTCCAAAAGGCAGCTTAGGAAATCTGAAAGGAAGTCAATTGTGAAATAAGTCTGTGATGAATAACAAACACTTAAAAAAAGAGTACGAAAACAAGCTTTCAAGGATATTACGCAATAAGATGGTTTTGTAGTGTCCAAGAGTTATCAATGTAGTGTGCTACAACAGCAACAAACTGTCGTTTCTCGTCATGTGATGCCCACAAATCCATTGAAACTGCAATTCTACTCACGTTATCTCTTAGAACATTCCGACTCACTGACTTTTCTTTACAGTACGCATTATGAATGTCCTCCCTCACTTGTTTTCGGGACACCATTTTAAAATGAGGATTTAAACAGCGAGCAAAATTTTGAAATCCCTCGTGATTAACAATTGATAAGGGATATTTGTGAAGAAGAATCATGTTAGCAAGTTCCTTTCTCACAGCTTGTTCATCAACCTTTCCTAATTGTGAGGTATCACCCATGGTTGGTGGTGGTCTTGATACACGGTTAGGAATAATATTTACCGAAGGAGTTTCTGCAGCTCTTTTCCTCTTCTCAGCCATCTAAACTGTTTCACAAAAAAAGAGTAGATATTTTGCGTAATTTCCTTATTAACTTCTGAAAATCATCATCAGCAGCAACAACAAAAATATCCAACTGTCTCAAGGGTTCTGTAGGGGTCACATGTATGCAGTCTTAATCCGTGTTAAAAACCTCAAGGAGTTAATTTTCAGGTGACCCGTAACAAAGGTTCCATTGGAGATCACATTGAATGTCTCTTTGGTTTCATAGGAAATCAAACAGAATATTAAAAATCATTTTAGCTCCCAAAAAATAGATGAGCAGCGGGTAAGTAGATAGGTGATTTTCCCTGCACTTCATTGGACAAGATTATCCACATTGTATAATAAAAGAATCTGATTTCCTCAATTATTATAGTAAAATCAAGAAACAAGGGAATTATATGACAATTTATTCCTTGATATCGAAATCTTGACAAAAAGTCTAAGTTAATGGTTGATGTTCATTCAATGGTTATATTCCTTAATACTTGTTGTATAGGTTAACGCGGATGTGGCAAAACAGCATAAGCACCAGTTTTATAGATACAAGGATTCCTAAGATTCAAGCTTCACCTCTTGTTTGGATAGAAAGATTTAAAGATAAAGAAAGATAGGTAAATTCCTTTGTAAAAGGAGGGAAAGAGCAAGAAAAAAAATGTTATTTTCGGCTCTCTGAGCAATGAAAAATTAAATTCCGTTTGAGCAAAAAGGAATCACTTGATTTAGTCCCCTTCACTAACATTCAACCAAATTTGTTAACCAGAATCCTTCAGAGCAATGAAAATTTGACTCTTTTTGTAATTTAGCTAGCATCCACAAGTACTCTTGTAAAAATTCCATTTTATGTTGTGTTATTGGCATTTTCTTGATATATAAGTATGTTTGAAGATTTCTGTGTTTAAGTTTGAGAAACTAAATTAAGCGCTAACACTTTTACTTGAAAGTTACAATTTTTTTCCTTTAAAATACTCCATTACTTAGTATTTCACCTCAAAAAATTGTTCGGCTTATTACTCGTCCCCTCTTATTCCGGCACTACTACTCAAGTGCATGTTCTAATCCTCAACACAAATTTCTGGTAATCAAATGGATTTGATATGGTGGTTGCTAATTTCATCCCTTAATCATAAGATGGGGAATTTCATTCTTTCCCATGGTAGTGGAGCAAACTTCTAGGTCAGCCATCTAAGAGTTGGAAATAATATCATTGAATTGATTATTGTGTCTGTACAAGCATCTGACTATCCTATTTATACAAAAGGAATATGGGAAACATCTACAAAATATGGAATGAATAATAACATAACAGCTAGTTATTCACAAAAGGAAATAATCAATCAAGGATCCCTTGATTGATGATAGCAACGGTTCCAAGGCAAAAGGATCACTCATTATTGTCTACGATGGACAACCCGATTAACACCAAAAGAAAATATACGATAGGCTACTCCGAAACTATTTCGTAATCCTAATTTTAAAATTTCGCACAGAGCACTCGAAATCATTACATTAACAACTATTTCTTGGTCATACAAAATTTAACTAAACTCACGCGTAATATCTATACTCCAATTTTACTTTCACAACAAGGGTTAGAAATTTAATTGACTATACTCCCTAAATTCAAATAAAAAAAAATCATAAAAGGAACAAGAAAAAAGCACCAAACTTGGACTACTTTAATACGAAAAATAAGAACAAAAATAATAAAAAAAATTACCAGTATTGAGATTTTTGTGTGAAAGCAGGTGTTGAAAGGCGGTGAGTGAAAAGAGAGAGAGGGCGAAGAAGTGCAAAAGTTATTTACAAAATGAGGGCACGTTTCCAAGTACAGGATTTTTGGCGGGAAAATATGGATTAACATTGGGCTGGACTGGGGCTGGGTTGGGCTGGGGTTTGCGACCAAACTACCAGACTTTAATTCGGAGTTGACGTTTTAAAAAAAAAAAGAGACGATACTACTCCTTCTCTCTCACTAACTCAACTAAAATTCTCCCAACCAAAATTCCCAAAAATTACACCCAACTCAAACATCCAAACACCGCACCACCGCCACCCACCGCCTCCACTTCCTTGTCGGACGTCGACTGCAACCACCGCAGCATCTACGGACTGCCACGCCGACCACAACTAGCCATCAAACCGCCATTAAGAGGTAATTTAAATTGATTTTTTTTTTTGATTTTAATTAGTTTATGTTTGAACTAGTACAGATCCTGCGCTATTGCGCGGTATATAGAGTTTTTATTTTTTTAGTGTATTAAACTTGCACGCCATAAATATTTAATATTTCTCTCTTTTGTATTTTGATATGAAACAAAAAATTTGAATGGAAAACTAATCAAAGAGAATTAAGTTAAGGTGTGATTTTTTTTAAATGATTTTTTTTGTCATGAAACTAATAGTAAATACTAAATATGTGT
>VHZZ01004732.1:64964-81398 GCA_009801015.1 Silene noctiflora | reverse complement strand
GCAGCCGTACCCACCAAATCCCCGCTCATTCATTCCGAGCGTAAACCCATGTTCATTAATGTGCACATTCCCTTCTGTGGCGGGTTCCACAGAGGACGGATCAAGGGTGTTAAGTCACTCCCGCAAGTGACTCCACTCAGCCGAGGACGCGCCTCGCGAACCACAGACAACATAATCCAATCACATTATACAACACAATTATCAATACCATCAATATCAACCATAAACGCATAACAAWCAATCACCAACTACCTTACAAATATGTACACAATAACTGAGTAGGGAAACTCTACCTGAATAGCAAAATCACCATAAGCAATCAACTCAGTAACTCAAAAGCGTTCCTCTACGAATTCACCTCCTATAAACACATAACCATACAATTACAATCCAATACCAACAAAACCCCCAATTATTCCCAAATCACCCAATTAGGTTTTAATCAAACTCAACGAAACAACATAAAAACGGTACACAAATCTTACCCACAAAAAGACGATTCCAACGGTGTAAAGAACTCCGAAATCCGGTAACTCTAGCCCTTAGATTTGATAGCAACGCGAAAAGGAAGATGAACTGACTTACGTTCTCTCTTGAAAAATTTTAAGAAAAGCAAAAAGTGAAGTGGAAAAGAAACTGGCGGAAAGCTTTTTATATCATTTCACGCGTTGTTATCAAAGCCCGACTGAATAAACTCGTAAGACAAACTTACTCGATCGAGTACCCCTTACTCGATTGAGTGCAACACGTACTCGATCGAGTACACAACAAGCAGACCCTGATTCTAAATCACACTTACTTACTCGACAGAGTAAGTCCTACTCGATAGAGTATCCAAAGACACAAAAAATCGTAGTATTACATCGAGTCATTATCAGAGACAAGTCGAGTTGGATTTGGTTCTGTCACTCCCGCGTCATCTTAATAACTTATATTTTATATTTTATTTGGGTTGATAATTTCATATTAAAATAATATATAAGTGTAGTTATTTTAATTTTATGTTTAAGATGAATGTCAATATGGTCTTCTGTGGAGCTAATTTTTCATGCAATCATCCTCGATTGCGTTTATAACAAGAAACGGGTCAGTTTTAGGTTAAGATAAATAAGACTGTTGTTGGTTATTGGTTTAACCTATGTTTCAATTTACCTAATGTTCGAATTTTATCGAGTCGTGTTTTTGGCGAGTAAACCAAACAAGCATAAAGATAGGGAGGGTGGACTAGCGTAGTCCCAGCTAGACCCGGCAAAATTAGCCTCGGATCGAATGACTCGACCCAAATAACCCGACCTGAACCCGACCCGATACCTAAACTTAAGACCCAAACTTGACCCCGAACCCGATTTGGCCCAACCAAGTATAACCTGACCGGAATTTTTAGTGTTGTAAAATGATTATTATCCGCAAATAAATTGATAATAATTAACCTAAAAATAACCCGAACCCGAACTCTGCAGACCCGAAATGACCCGACCTGGTTGACCCTGTTTGGCAGGTCTAGTCTAACACTTGTAATATTGTGCAACTTGTCTTGCTTTGTCGTTTGTATTTGTCCGGTTATGTTTTACCCATGTTGAAATTAACTCGATCCAAATAAATCAACCCATATCTATCTTGACACTCGAATTGAGGTTTTGAACTTAACTCGAATATGAATTGACCCGATCTGAATGTTTATTGTTTCACATTGATTATTCTCCCTAAATAATCTGATAATAATTGGCCTAAAAATAGTTCCAACCCATAGTGACCCGATTCGACCATAATTCTTGCAAATCCAAGACTGACCTAATCCATATTAAGTGACCTAGATCCCACCCGATTGATCAGGTCTTAGTTATGTTGGTATGGTACAAGATTCTATTATATAGGCTTTGAAGCCCACAATTTTTTTTGGAAGAAAGGAACGTGACATTAACTAAAAATAAAATGGTTCAAATATATCAAGAGGGCGGGTTTGGGGAGAGTGGTGCGGTGGCCGACATAAAATCAAGAGTACAAGTACGAATTAAATAGGATGAAGCATAGTCCCAATTAAAGCAACCATAACAAGGACTAGTATCATCTAAGGAGAAATCGGCAAATACATCTGCAATTCTATTAGCCGACCTCTTCTCAAACATGATCTTCAAATGTTGTAAGTCCTTCAATTGTTCCCTACACTCAAGGATAATATTAGCATAAGGACCACAGGGGGGGGGGGGGTCCTTACTCAAAATATTATTGACCGAATAAAGGAAATCACAAAATTATCCGTAGTCTGATTACAAAGACGTAACCCTTCTCTAATAGCAAAGGCATCACAAATGAACGGGTTAGGGGCAAATAAACGGGTTGACCATGCCCGAACCTAAGAGCCCACGCCATTTCTAACAACACATCCAATAATACCTAAGAAGGAGGAGGAAGAAAGAATCGCATCAACGTTGACTTTCAGCCAATTATGCAAGGGAGAGCCCAGCTACTCAGGTAGTAAAAGGCATAGGGGCGAGCAACATTAAGAGAAGATAACTGAGGGGTTTAGTTGTTGGCAAGCACCAAGAAGAGACTTGGACGGAAATGGTGTAACAAAAACGATGGCAAGGGGCTGGTAAGGAAGTCGAGAAAATGGAGTTACACCGTCTTGTCCAAAGACGCTACAAGATAAAGGTAAAGAGAGTGGGCCATAAGGGGTTAGAAGAAGTGCAATTGTCATGGAACTAGGGCTGAAGATCTAGGTATAAGAAGGAGGTGTCGACTTTGATAAGTAGCCTAGGCAAGTCCCACAGCCACAAAAGATCAACCGAGAAAGAGGGAGGGTGGGTGGAATGCTCAAACAGGGAGGCATAGACAGAGTTTAACGAGATTTTTTTTTCTTTGGAGTAAGAGAAGTAGTGAGGATTTCAGGTTTGTTAGTGGTTAGCAGGGGTATGCTAGGATGGAGTCAATCATACGATCGGGAAAGATGAAATTGAGAGTATCAAGGGACCAAATTCCATTAGAGATGATGAAGATGAGTTTATCACCATTCGAGGTGAGGTTCAATGGCCCGTAGATGATATTTCGTAATAGTCCAAGACTGGACCATGGGTCATCCAAAGACAAATGGAAGAGCTATCCCCAATGAGTTGGTTTCTGAGGATAGGCAAACCGATTCCCACATTCTCCCAAATGAGGGATCCGGTCCTAAAGGAAGACGGTAAGGGGGTCAGATACTTGCTATGGATGGCAAGGGAGGCAAAAGAAATCTTATCGGAAAGTGATTTCCAGCTTACTTTTGTAGAAAAGACATCATTAAGGGGGCGAGATTTTAATCCCTAGTCCCCCAAGGGCCGAGGGTTGAGTCACTAAGTCCCAGTTGGAGAGACGTAGTTTCTTAGAGGATTTACTAGACCAGAGAAAGGAGCGGGTAAGTTTATCAATACCACTCAGAATGGAAGTCGGGAGGCGGATGCATTGCATGGTGTCAGAGGGGATGACATTCAAAGTAAACTTAATTTGGCAAAGTCTACCGGCCCGGGGTGGGGAACAAACACTAATTTCATCATTGCCTCTAAGATCCTCTACTCCACGCATGTTTCTAAAAGTAAACCTGCTTGGTTTCTCCTTAAACTTGACCTTGAAAAAGTTTTCGACCGTCTTGAATGAGATTTCATCCATTTGTGCCTCTCCCATGCACAGATTAATAGTGATGCCATTTCCCATATTAAGAACTACTGCATTTCTTCTACTTCCACTCATGTCTCCTTTAACGGGTCTGCCCGCCTGACTTCCTTCCTTCTGTTCCTTCTGAGGGCATCAGACAAGGCGTCCCATTTTCCCCTACCTTTCCATTATTTGCATGGAGGGTCTCTTTATCCTCATCCATCAATCGTGTTCGGATATGAATTGGGTCCCCTTCCCCCTCGGGAAAGGTGGAGCTTCCTTCTCCTACCTTCTCTGTGTCGATGATATTCTTTTGTTTGGACGTACCTTCAAACGCAACCTGTGTGCCTTTCAAGACACCCTCCTCACTTTCTGTTCCTATACGGGTCAAAAGATTAATTTCTTGAAAAACAAGATCATCTTCTCGGTACCTGTCCCTTTAACTGAAAAAACCAAAGAGATCCGAACTCCACTTCATCGTTGAGGCTATCCACTCTAAGCTTTCAAATTGAAGCCCACAATTTAGGTGTACGAGTTAAGTAAGCCCATATCCATACTAAGACGATAAGAGCAATTATTTGACAAGCCCAAATAATTCATGTTATCCACAACATCATCATCATCTTTAGAAAGAAGAGAAACGATACAAACGTTGCAAAACTCAGCACAAAATTGAAGCAAAAATGGCAGCAATGGCTGCACTTCAAACCTCATTCACCTCTTTTTCTCTTTCCTCTAACTCTTTTTTTGGGCAACGCCTCTTCCCTTGTCCAATTCTTCCTCAGGTACCTTTTCTGATTTAATAATGCTCAACCAGGTGTTTATTATACAGTCTTATAGGTTGAATTGTGTCACTTCTTGTTTTTGTTTTCGTTTTGTATGCGTGTTTTTCAAATGGGTCTAATTTTTAAGGGGGAGTAAGTCTACTAGAGACCGTCTCTCGATAACTTAATGTGAGAGACCGTCTCGTACACGTATTTGTGTTTCGGGGGAGGGTCGACTATCGAGGCGGATTTTTATGTGGTCAAACGCTCTAACCAATTGGTAATGAGTTAGTAACCTTGTTGCACTTGGGTCATTATCATAAAGCTGGGTTTTTATGTGCTCAAACGCTCTAACAAATTATGTGAGGCTGTAATACTTGTGATTGTAAGAATCTCATTTTAACCAAGTGAAGAAACATGGCCATTGTAATTTGAAAGTTGATATCAGCTAGAAGTGTGATTTAAAGTTTGAGTTTGGTTCAAGTTATCGGTTTTTGCTTCTAGACTATGATGAAAAAGTTCAAAACTTTTGTGGATGGAAATTAGTCATCTTTGGAGGGTTTTAATTTTTGATTATCCTGTGTTTTACGATATGCGGCTTATTAAAGAGTTCAATTGCCGGGATTACTTGCCCGATGTCATTGGGATTGGGGTTGGGTTAGGACTTAGGCGTGGCAAACTGGTCATTCTAGTCTGTACGAATTGAGTAATTAGTGTGGGTAATTTTATTCAAATCTAGTCGGGCTAGGTCATATTGGGTTTGAGCTTGTTTCAAGTTTATTTGTGCGAGTCAATTGGATCGAGTCCTTCAGTTTGAGTAAGGTCATTTTGGATCATGTTCAATAAGATTTTTGTCATTTGATTAGTAGATAAACTTTGGTGTAATTTCAAATTAGCCACTTCGTGCTAGTTTGGATCTTTTTACCATCATCTGGTCTAACTAAGTTCTGGTCTTATGTTATTCTGTTCAAGTCAAATTCGGGTCTGGTCAATCTGCTATGCTAAGTTTGGTAGGTCTAGGTGGGGGGTTTAAGGACCTGATGGGGGACAATTTAGGGGAGGTAGCATTGGAATAAATGGCTGTGCTAAGCTTGTGAGTTGTGATTAGTGAGGCTAGAACACTAGATTAAATATTGAGCTGTAGCTGGATGCATAAAAGAGCAATAAGGTGTTATGGAACATTGGGTAATAGAATGTTGATTACAGTTAAATGGGCACGATGCACTTCCTACTATAATTGAAAATTCATTATCTTCCGTTGTTTTAATTATCTCTTCCCCATTACTTCCAGGTCAGAACAACTAATCGACCACCATGTCTTGTTTCTGCGAAGGTTAGCACTTCATACTCTTCCATTATTTGTCTTTGTTTTCATACTTTCTGTGATCTGATGCCTTCTGTCAACATTTTACTTTCTTAGCATTATTGGCATATTGACTATATATCGTGCTTTCCTTTTTTTTTCCTCTTTTTTTTCGTATACTTTTACCTCTTATTGACTGTTTCAAGTGATGATATGTTAGCCAATCCAAATGTATTTGTGAGGCTTTGTTGTTGTCGATGATGTTACTGTTGTTGCCAAGTTCCCCATGTGGAGAGTAGGTTTTAGGCCTTCCNGGGGGGGGGGGGGGGGGGGGGGGGGGGGGGGGGGGGGGGGTAAGGGGAACATCCAACATGTGAGTGATGATAATCAATCCCATGACCTCCTTTGAGTTTGAAGGTGGGAAGCCGACCACCAGGCTACTCACCCAATAATCACAAAATTTGTTCACATACAGAGGACTCAATGGGGAAAAAAGCTGTCTAACATGTACAAGATGGCACTAGAATTTGTCATTCCTTGAGAATTAGTACAAATTGTTTTTTCTTCTGCCTTGGAATGTTCACTTCGTGGGTTGTCACTCTTGTCAGTACATCATCTCCATCTTCACGGTCTAATCTCTAATGTCTCAGAAACCAATTGTTGATCGGAAACGTAGTATTAGAAGTTTGTCTTCCTGAAAGCTGCTTGTACACCCAGCATAATTTAGCACTGCACAGAAGCGACGAATTTAGTATTTCAACTTGTACGAGACTGAGTTTAGGCATGTGAAATTGGGAATGGTTTTCAACATTCCTTGTTTGATGGCCTATCTGGTACACTTGTACGAAGTTTGTTTAAAACCAGTTTTACAATAACAATGCTCAAGTGCCTCAAAGGTTCATGAAGATGACCGGGTGGGGGATCGATTGGACATAACCTTATAATTGAAAACAAAGTTAGATTGTTTCGGGTTACCCCAAATGAAATTTGTGTTGATAATTTTATCAACCGGCTGTCATCTCATAATATAAGAAGCAGATGCAATTTAGTGAGTGATTTTGCTTAATTTGTCATTTTCTGAAGCCAAAGAATATCCAGTTCAGTTTTGGTTCTATGTAACACAAATCATGATTGTGTATTACTTATTGCAGGCTTTTATTATATAGCATGATTCATTTTCTGACAAGTGAATCATGAACTTTGGTTTTAATATTGAGGGTTATCATAATCATTCCCGGTATAATCGTTTAATTCTTTGTGATGTAGCTCAAGCACTGGGAGAGGAAAGAGTGCAAACCAAACAGTCTTCCAGTAATTCATAAAATGCATGTCAAGATTGGAGATACTGTAAAAGTAATATCTGGAAGTGAGAAAGGTAAAATTGGAGAGGTAACTAAACTATACAAACATAACAGCACGATAATTATCAAGGATGTGAACTTGAAAACAAAGCATATGAAATCCAAAGGGGAGGGAGAGCCTGGTCAGATTATCAAGGTAAGCTTAACTGTGTTTATTGATTGCTATTATACTGGGTTTTTTTTTTTTTTTGCTTTCATTCCATGTAAATATGTAATGATATCGAGAAATCAGTGATTTCTTTCATACGAGATCAAATTTGGTTAACGTTAGTTCCCCAAGGCCCAAGCACAAGTAGCTTCTCGTTTTAGATTTGTGGTGGCCTAGTTGCTCCTAGTTTGACACCTAAGAATCAACCAGCAATGATACTGAAAATATGTTGGTCCAATTGTGTGTTTGTCGTTGTTTGGGCAAAAATAGCTAGGTTCAATTCTTCCGTGTAGCTGTTCTGAAATTTTTAGTGATTCTACATATTTAATTCTAATTAAGTACTTATGTAATGCTTCAATTTCCAATGTGAAGTGGCGAAAGGATAGTATCAAATAGCATTAATTGGATCCGTCATTTTTTCATTAATCATATCGGTAAAAATACGATCTGTGAAGGAGGAGTATATCAAGGTTAGGTTCACCTAAAAATAGTGCCTCCCTACGATGAAAACCCTGGGTCCGCCAGTGAATTCTTGGTAGCCATTTCTGAAGAAATGCAGAAGACACGTAATAATAGTTGACAGATTTAAGTAAAAAATTCTCAATACTATCAAGCTAATGAGATCGTTGTCTCTCTATGACAGATTGAGGGGCCGGTTCATAGTTCAAATGTGATGTTGTACTCGAAAGAGAAAGAAGTGACTAGTCGAGTAGGCCATAAAGTCCTCGAGGATGGAAGCAAAGTTCGGTACCTCATAAAGACAGGGGAGATAATCGACAGTGCAGAGAAGTGGAAGGAAGTGATGAAGAATAAGAAAGAAACAGAGATAGCAGTAGCAGCCTAAAAGGCTCTTATCTGACATTCTTGTTTGTATGTAATGTTATTTTAATCTCAATCTTCTGCATCCTGTAAGATGATATGTTAGCCTGAGATTAGCCTAAACTGAACCTCATGTTTTGTAAGATCCAAGCATTTTAGTTACCTGAATTATTCAGGTCTGTGTTATATGTCAACGGTCGCCTTCGTCTCCATTTTGTTCACAGTTATTTGAGGCAAAATTCTATTTTTGAAGTGTTGGTAGACTTGGCAAAACTAAGCCGCCTGAATAAGCGACATCCAATTGGCCGTGTATCAAAATGACCCGAAAGGCAGCCAATTTGACCTATAACTGGCAGGTATTAACCCGACGAATGTTGCGTTCACTTAAGCCTTATCTCAAGTATATGTGCATAGGAAATGACAAAATTACTTGCTAAAGTAACTGATTGTAAAGTACAGTTGAGTTTAATTATAGTGAGTGTATGACCCTTGTTCAAGCATCATGGAAACGGAGGTTTAGGAGGACATCCATTTGTGTTTTACTTGGAAAATTAACTACTACTAGAGCTATCATGAAAAATTGGTTTCTTAACAAAAGGAAGGAGTGGAGTGGACAGTGGACTAATTTTGATTTGGACCTCACATTAGCTATGAAGACTTCTATTGATTCCGGGATCATTCCCATTTCGATACAATTTGGAGCAATGTTGTTGAATACTCTAAAAATTTAGCTTCTTATTGGAGGCAAAAAGCAAAGCTTAGTTGGTCAAAGGATGGAAATACTTGTTCTAAGCACTTTTTTAATTGGGTTAAAATAAGGGCCGGAAGAAATTTCATTATGGGTATTAACACTGTTGATCAAGGGTGGCTATTTGAAAGGAAGGATATTGAAGAGGCTTTTGTTGCTCATTATCGGACTATTTTTAACGCTGATATTTTGAATTCAAATATGGATGATTATATGGCGGAACATCAACAGTTCTTTAATATTAATAAAACCTTTAATTATGAAGATGACAAGGATTTTTTGGAACGGCCCTATTCAAAACAAGAGATTCGAAAGGTTGTTTTCCAATTGGGTTCCTTGAAATCGCCGGGTCCTGATAGTTTCCCGGCATTATTCTATCATCGATGCTGGCGTTTCGTTCAAGATGATGTTTTAAATGCGGTTCTTCACACGCTAAATAGTGGTGATATTCCAGAGGATATGAATAAGACTTTTATTACTTTGGTTCCTAAGTGTCTAACTCCGGAACGTGTGGAGCAGTACAGGCCAATTAGCTTGTGTAATGTGATTATGAATATTGTCACCAAGTGTATTGCTAATAGATTGAAGAAAATTATGGATTCTTTGGTTGGTCCATTTCAAATTGCCTTTGTCCTGGGAAGGAGTGTTTCTGATAATATTTTGATTGCACATGAATTGATTCATAAGATTTTGTCCTCGACCGCTGGGAAAACAACTAGAATGGCCTGAAGGTGGATATGAGTAAAGCCTATAATAGGTTTAATTGGTCCATGTTCCACACTGTCTTTTGCAAAATCATGTATGTCGTGCTTTAAGGCACCCATTTCAAACTCATAAGAAGTCTATTTAAGTCTGTCGTCTAATGTCAGTAGTTCCCTAGAAAAGTTTTCGAAAAAGTGTCTTTTTAATTTTCTTATTGAAAAAGTTGAAAAAAGGATTGCATCTTAGAATGATATTTTACTTTTTCATGTTGGTCGGTTAATTCTCATTTTGTCTGTCTTGTTCTCTATCTCTATTTACTTTCTATCGGTATTTAACATACCGGTAAGTGTGACTAACAGATTGATTCTATGTTGTCAAATTTTTGGTGGAAGGGTTGTCGTACGGGGAAAACTATTGGTTAGTGTAGTGAAAATTTTCGAGTCATTCTAAATCCTTAAGAGGTCTTGGTATTAGGAATAGGAAGTGTCTTAATCATGCTCTTTTAGCTAAAATTGCATGGAGAATAATTTGAAGTTGCTAGATGTACAAGTCGTGTACAAGGGCAATGTACACGGGTCAATCAGCGCGCGCCACATGGAAAGGGGAGTCAAAGATTCATTTTTTGTTTGGAGGGAAAGTTGGAGGGATTTTTTATGTTTTGGGCGGGAAGATTATTGGGAATCACCCCAATATTAATTAACATTTAATTTAATCTAATCTCTATAATTAACACTTATTTTAATCTAATCTCTATAATTAACACTCTTATTTTCCTTAGTTAAAAACTCTTATTTTCCTTAGTTAAAAAATTCTAAAATTAAATAACTTATACTCCAAAATAATACTATAAAATTAAAAATTTCAAAACCTTATTTTTCAATACTCCTCCAACATTTGATTAAATGGCGATCGATTTGGATGTCAATAATGTGTATGAAGAAGGTGAATGTTCAGTAATAGCAGAAGGTAATGACAATGGTGGAAGTGATTTGATCGGGGACTTTGTCCGGTTGTATGGCGACGACCAAGTGGATGATGAAGACAACAACGTCGTTACTGCAACTAAAGACGATAACATTGTTGAACCTGTTGTAGGTTTGGCTTACAAGTCATCTGAAGAACTCGCAGCTTTCGCCCACACATACGCATATAAGAAGGGGTTTTCATGGTACATTCGATCTAATAAACTCTTTGAGAAGTACAAGGATGACGGTGTTTCTAGAAAAGGTTATGGGAAGAATGAACCACGGTATCATATGTATGAAAGATTAAGGTTTTGTTGTGGTCATGGTTCTATAACGAAGGATGCGTGCCAGGTTTACATTGAGTCCCGTTATTTCGACGATGAAGACGGTGTGAAGATAACGAGATGTCATTTAGAGCACAACCATGAGATGGATCCTAAGAAAAGCCGGTTTTTTGTTGGGTTTAGACATATAAATGACTACTTCAAAAAGAGGATGATGATCAATGATGCTGCTGGTATTTCAATATTAAATAATTACAAGTCGTTGGTCTTGGAGGGGGGAGGTCATGAGAACCTTGGCTTTAAGTTAAGTGATAGTCTGTAACACCCGTAATTTTTAATTTACGGTTTTAAAAGTAATTTAATAATTTAATTGAAACAAATTATATTTAAATTTTATTTTCAGTAAAATATATATATTTGAGTATAATATTTGTAAATACAATATTATTACCCGTCTCGAGTGTATGGTAGCCTTAAGACGAGTTTTTAGCTATTTTCGACTCACCTTAGAGTTGTTTGGGCCTAGACATGAGTTGAGCCCATAAACCAATCATCTCCTCTCATAAACTCTCTCAAACCTCCTTCAACCTCTCACTTTTCTCAGCAAACCTACCACCATTGTCACACAAAAACACTCCCAGGCTTAAGACACTCRTATCTTCTTCGTTTCTCAACCGTTTTCCTTGTTTTTCGCGTCGTTCTCTTCCTTTTCTTTTTCTCCTTCTTAATAAGTAAGAAAGTTTCTATTTTTCCTCCTTTTGTTCCAATTTTCGAAACCCTCCTCCCCCAATTATGGAGGATTCTTCATATAACCAACCTTATTTTGTGTCTAGGTGAAAACTTGGACGATCCGGAGGCCGACTCCTACATAATTGAAGACTTGCTTGAAGAATAGGAAGCTAAAGGTAACCGTGATAGGTTTCTCTGCAATACAATTGGAATTCCGTGTTTATTTGGGTTAATTTGATGTTTTACTTGTTAAAGTTGGTTAATTTATATGCTAGGTTGTATATGTTGGTTTATTAATGATTCTTGTTGTTTATTTTATGAAAATTATGAATAGTTGTATTAATCCTATGGTTTATTTGTTAAAAATGCCATTGTTCACATGTTTTACAGTTTAATGCATACAATTCATGAAAAAGTTATGAAACTCTTGTGCAAATGGTTGTATATGGTTGTTGGGATGCCTTCCTTGCTGGAATTACATGTTTTACGTGTTTACCGTAGTTCAAACATGTTGAGAATCGAGTTTGAAATCATGTTGTATGTTAAAATTGCTGATTTTCGTCTACAGGTGTCCCCAGCTGGTGGATCGACTGCCGATCTGCCAGCCGGCTGGGAACATTCTGCTTCAAAATGTTCCATTTTTTTAATGAGTATGTCCGAGCCGGTGGGCCGGCTGCCGGTCCAAAGGCCGGCTGGGAGTTGTATGTATTTTGTGTTTGATTTGCAAATGTCAGGTTTACCCAGCCGGTGGACCGGCTGCCGGTCCAGTGGCCGGCTGGGGAGTTTTTGTTCCATAAATTGTTTTCTGTGTGTGGGTGTTCTCCCAGTCGGTGGGCCGGCTGCCGGTCCACTACCGGCTGGGAAGTTTCTATTATAATTTGGGAAATATGGTTTAGTAAGTTGTCACAGCCGGTGGACCGGTTGCCGGTCCACTGACCGGCTGGGAAGTTTCTGTCTCGTTTTTATAGTTTTGGTTTGAGAGGTTGGCTGGGCCGGTTGGCCGACGGCCGGTCACATGGACCGGCTGAGAGCACCTGATTGTTCTTTCTTATTTCTTTCGCATGAGTATGATTAATATGCAATGAGTTCATGAATTRTTTACRTTATGCCTHATGCTTCGCATGTCTACTCACATTGCTTTCATTTGTTTGCATTTGATGCTCCTAATGTTTCTAATGAATGAAATTGACATAGTGCCTTATATTCTTGCTTWACTTGCCTCCGCCCTACTTATGCTGCTATGGTAAGTACGGGTTGGCCACTTGTGCTACTACTGGCAAGTGTGCTTTAGCTCTTGTCACTTCCGCCACCTTCGTGCTGCTGCTGGTGATTGGGGTACTCGACCACCGTGTCTAGCGATCGAGTCTTGGGTGCGGGCTGTGCTGCCGCATGTCGTGAGTCTGGCCAGATATAGACTAGGGCGTACCTAGCTAGTCGTCCTACCGGGGGAAAATATGTGTCTAGAGTGTAAGAGCTGGTTAGAGGTCTTGAATGAATGCATATGCCATTTTCCCTTAGTTTCATCTCTTGTTTGTTTACTTGTGTCTTGGACATGTTTTAGAGGTAACCTCTGAGTCAGACACCCATATGGTTATGTATGCCTTGATCCTATCGGACACTAAAGGTGAGATGCAAGCCTTTAGTTGCAATATGATTGCAGGGATTTATGCTCCCATCCGTATTTATGGTGAGATGCAAGCCATAAGTACGCATGTGACGTTAGTAGCCACGTCCCGTGCTTGTTTGTAAAAGACTTTCAAGGTAATGGCTACGGTTTTCTCTCACATGTACTATATGTTGGCTTCGTGGTATCCAGGTTATGTGACATCTATATTGATTTAACATACGTGATGTTTTGGTCGGATTAACATATATGAATGTTTCGTACGCCTTTGATCCTTATTGTTTCCACATGCTTATCACATGCTTTAGTTTCTCTATCTCATCGAATGCTTATGTTGATCGTAATTATCATGTATGCTTACATGTTTAACGTGTTTGTTTTAGTGCATTTCATTGTATTGTGGCTGGGAGGACCTTGAGTTACTCCCCACTAACTGTGGCATTCATGTTTTCATGAATGACAAGTGTAGGTTGGTGTTAGCTGGGGCTGAGACGTGTGAGCTAGCGTGCATTTTGACCCTGGACTTGTCACCCTTGAACTACTTTTCATTTGTCTATTCGTGGGATATATTTTTCCCAACATTTATCTATGTCGGCTTGTATGACTTATATTTACATACTTCCTTACCACATAATTGTAGTTTAATGACATTTCGCTTTTAAACTTAAAAAGTTTTTAAAAATTTCCCGTTTTCCGCTGCGTTGAAATCCTTTAAGTTAACATTTGGTGTCGTATATAGCGGGGTGTCACATAGTCGATACGCCATCAATCAAGAATGAAGACGTAGTCTTATAGATGGCGATACTGAATAATTGAAAGCATATTTTGAGAAGATGAAAGAGGAGGATCCTAATTATTTCTACGGAATTGAGCTCGACAATTTTGGGGCTCCAATGAATATTTTTTGTAGTGATTCACGTTGTCGAGCTATGTTTCTAGTGTATGGCGACGTTGTGACTTACGATACAACTTTCTTGACGAATATGTAAGCTGTTATATCTCAATTTAAATGTATTAAAATGTTATTGTGATTAGTCATATTTGTTTGTTAATGTTTTTTTTTAATGTTTCACCCTGCTCCAATAATTTATAAAATGAAAATTAAAATTACCTGTTTAATTGTACTATATCATTAATCTTATTAGTTATATTATTTTGTTTGGTTATTTAAGTTTAGGTTTGGTGTCGTAGGATAGTTGTATGGTGTTTTTGTACGTGGTTTACTTTAGTTGCTTAGTATTATATCATTACCAATTTAATTGTACTATACCATTAATCTGATTAGTCATACTATTTTGTATGGTTATGTAACCTTAAGTTTGGTGTCGTAGGATAGTTGTATGGTGTTTTTGTATGTGTTTTACTTTAGTTGCTTGGTATTATATCATTTCCAATTTAACTGTATTATATCATTAATCTCACAGAATAAATCATGGTGTTGTTGGTATCGCATGCCCTTTTCACTTTCATAGAGGTGAATCAACATGGTAATTCAGTCGTGTTTGCTTGTGCTTTGGTTATGTGTGATTATGAGGTAAGTTTTGACTGGGTTTTTACGAAGTTTTTAGAATGCATGGGTAGAGCTCCATCTGTAATACTGACAGACTAGGAGAAAGCAATTGGTAATGCAATTGAAAAGATCTTCCCTAACACTCCCCACAGGCTCTGCCTTTGGCACATGTTGAAAAACGCTAGTAAAAATTTGGGAAACCATCCACTTTGGAACGATATCTCAACTAACTTGAACTTAGCAGTTCACGACAGTTTGGATGTGCATGATTTTGAGATGTTGGTAAATATGGTATTGAAAAAAATTCATGGGTGAGGGAGTCATACTTGATCAGGGAGATTGGGTCTCTGCATATTGGCGTGGAATATTTTGTGCTGGGATGTCGTTGACACAAAGGAGTGAGCAACAAAACCAGTTTTTCAAAAATTATGTAAATGGGAGTACTACTTTAAGTCAGTTTGCAAAGAAAGTTGAAGAAGTCTTGAAATTGAAAGTGGAGGAGGAGACCGCGAACCATCACAATTGCGTAGAGAAACCATATAACATTGAGTGCAACTTACTTGTTGAGCAGGTTTTTCATAAGTTGTACACTAAGAAGATCTATAAATTGGTACGAGACGAGGTAATTGGACTAATTTATACAAACGTTGATCCGCCAAGTAGAATCGGGTTTATGCGACATTCCACGTTGAGGATAAAAAAATGGCGCCATTTGGTAAGTCGAAGACTTGTTCGGTTGACATTGACGACTGCTCAGGTGCTCATGTAAGTTATTTGAGTTCAAGGGTATAAAACTGGAAGGGCACCAAGAGGGAATAAAACTCACGATTATAGAAAAAATAAGAAGGTAATTAATAGAATAATTGTTATTCATTGTTATATTAAATCGATTACTCGGGTTTTATGCCTAACCCTCTCAATAACTTCATAACTTGATTTAATTGCAAAGAAAGACTGAAGTTGCGAACCCAAGCACCGCTAATGAGAGCAATCATTTAAATACTGCCTGTAGTGAGTTTGGTGCATCGCAATCTAGCCCTACAAGGAGTCAGTTTGGTGCATCACAATCTACTCCTACAAGACTCTTCGGTACATCGCAATGTATCCCTACAAGGAGCCAGTTTGATGAGTCGCAATGTACCCCTACAATGAGCCAATTTGGTGCATCAGAATCTACCCCTACAAGGAGCCAATTTGGTGCATCGCAATGTAATTCTACAAGGAGCGTATTTGTTGCATCGCAATTCCGCTCACCTTATTATGCCCCTAGCAGAAGCATTTATCAGCCTTAACATATTAGTGACCCAAAGTATGAGAACGCTACAAGGGAAACATGCCTTACCAGCTACGCCTAAATACTTAGAACAAGGCTTAATGAGTCAGGGCATATAACGCGGCAACACAACTATCGTATGGGTTGTAGACCTCTGCTGCCGCAGCTACTTCAGCATTAGCACGAACTGTTGCTGGCACTCGGGTGTGGGCAGTTCCGGGTCGGGCGCGTATATATCGCCTGTCCTTTGGTGTAGCCACCCAAAGATATGGTTCAGCCCCTCAGTCAGCCGTTGAAATACAGTCTGAATAACCATGGCCCCTCATTTCAAACATGCATTGGAGCTTAAACGCAGATTCACGATGTGCATCAGTTTTCCCGAACTCAACCACTGCCAAACCCAAGAAGTCACCACCTGGAGACCAGAAGGACCTAACCTTGGACACCAGATATCCCAGCTCACGTAGCGTGTACCTAACAACATTAAAATTCCTTGCGACATAACGACCATTGTGACACCCCGCTATTTAAGACACCATAATATAACATAATTGAAAAGATAAGTAGCGGAAATACG
>VHZZ01004729.1:50366-61635 GCA_009801015.1 Silene noctiflora | reverse complement strand
TATGATCGACAATTTGCGATCGCATTATTGTCGGGGACACTTTTCTCCAACAGCCGGGGTGTTACAAGTGGTATCAGAGCAACCCTGCGACCGTGTGGTGATGGGAGGCAGTGGTTATACGCTCCCGGAGGCAGTTGTTACAAGTGGTATCAGAGCAACCCTGCGACCGTATGACAGTTCCTCTTCTACACCAAAACTCATATCAAATGCCTCGAAGATAGGTCCTTCTAGTGATGAGTATTCGTGATTCAATGCTTCGTGTGGTTTTGTCGACTCTTCTTCCCATAGGGAATCTTTGTCATCATGGTCATCGTCGCTTTCCCCATAAGAATCGTAACTGGGGGTTTCATCTCTTCTTAGCAACTTTTTTATGATAGTTTCCATTTCTACTTCAAATGACACATGTTCATATTCGCAAAGGTCGAGAGTTTTTGAATTACTCAACCTAGTGTCTTCCTCATCGAAGATCACACTTTCACACTCCCAATAGCTTAAGGAACTTGGTATTTTTGGTTAATTGTCCCATTCTTCATTGGTGGTTTCCCAAAGTTCCTCCTTGAAGATGTTGGTTGGTGAGGCGGTTTCTAGCATGTAGTCCTCAAGTGTCTTCTTATCATTGATTTTCTTGATGAGTAACTTTTGAGAAGTTTTTAAGTGGGTCAATCGAGTTTCAAATTATTCTCCTTGTTGCACAAGTTTATTCAACAATTTGTCACTTATAATGCTCTCTTTGTGCACTTGCTCAATAAATTGTTTTTGTTTTTGGAGCATATCTAATACTAAAGGTTGCAAGAAAAAGCTTGGATTGTTCTCATAACTCTTATACTCGTTGGGATTGTACCCAAAAGGTTCATCTTGGTAAAACATTTCTTGAGTAACATTTCGTGTTGTCATCTTGGCGATAAGTTCATGGCTACAAGGATAAAGGCTCCAAAGAAGGTGAGACCTATCTTGAGGAGATGACCTCCTCAAGGTGAAGAAAAACACAACTAGTGGCAATAAATGATAACAATTCAACAATGCACCGTCCCCGGCAATGGCGCCATTTTGATGCGAACTCCGTCGTCAAGGCCCATCAAACAATATTTATACTCTAACTAACTAGCAAGTAGCAAGTAGAGGTTGATCCCAAAGGACGGTTTATAAAACTATGATCAAATGTAAACTAGTTATGTCTTGGTGTCACAAATTTGGGTTGAGTTGAAAGCTATACTACTATCATGAAAAATGTAAATATAACAAAGCAAGCAATTAAAAATGGAGATTTAAACAATTGATTAAAGGCATTAGGGTGTCATGGGTTCATAGGGGGAACATGGTAAGATCATAGTAATAAATCTGGTAAATGAATGTAGTTATGCTAGGATCGACTTCGTTTATATCTTACAATCCTTAGGAAGACTTAAGTCTCGGAGTCGAGTTGGTTTATAGCTTATGACACCTACAACAAATTCGTTATACCTATTCAACAAATGCATGGTCTAACAAWACTCGAGTTGGTTTATRTCTTACAAGTYTTGTTAARGAGATAGAGAATCATGCTAGGTTGTCAATCAAGCATTTCATCAAATATAACATGTGCATAAATTGAAGAACATAACAAACAATCATTCATGTGAACTCATCATACATAGATCTAACCCATGGTTTGTAATACCCCATAATTTAGTAAAGTAAATATAAATAATTTACGTAATTTATTAATTAATTAAAGCGAATTTATATGGATTTGCAAAAAAGACGATATTAACTAAATAAATAATCAGTCAGACGGAATAAAATAATGGGATAATAAAAAATCAAATTATAATAGCCTCGGTATACTAATATAATACAACTTCTCATCTTGCATAGTTAGTATAAATAGAAAAGGGAAGTTTAACCTAACATCTACAATCACAAAAACTGAAAAATAACAAGAGATCTGGGGAAGAAGAGATCGATACATCGCATAATTAATTAAAGGTAAGTCGGTTACGTAATTTAATCGTTTGAGTTATTTATTTTGACATGCCGTATTAACAACCACCATATACACCGTTTAAACTACCTCTTGGACTCGTGTTTGACCTAACGCGAACCCTAGACCACCGTGACTGTTTCAGACCTGACCTAGACCATTGACCGTCGCTGAGAGTGGCATTGCAAGGAGGGGAAATTGGGTGTGTGGGGTTAGGTGTCGCGGTACAAGAACAGGGAGTGTACTAGAGTCTTGACCCGACTTAATTTGGGTTTGGCTTGGGATGGTTGTAGGAGGAAGGGCGACCGTAGGGGTTGTGATGGAGTGATGAAAAGCGATAGATTGGGCCGTCGTGGTGGACGGATTGCAAAAACAGGGTAGGAGTATGGGTGTGATGGAACCGGCTTAAGACGGGGCTTATGGTGGTCGTGGCTGCGTCGAGGGAGGATGGACACCACTGCTGGAACCACCACGCATCAGTGGTGACGGCCAGTGGGGGTGTGGTGGACTAAGAGGTTGGTGTTTGGGGTTGATGTGCGAGAGGTTGTGGTAGAGTGGCTGTGCAATACGCGGTTAGGGCGGCTGGTTTGGGCGTGTTGGCTGGATTCGGCGGTGACCCAGGCGTCTGGTGGGGACCGCCGTGGTGCTGGGTGGCTAACCACGGTGGGGGCATGTGGTGTAGGCATGGTATGGAGGAGTGTTGGGCGTGGTTGTGTCGCGGGTTAGAAGGGAGTGTTTGGTTCGCATTCGTTATAGTTTGAGACGAAAATAATTTATGTAATACGTAAATAATAATTAATAAATAATGTAATTCGTAAATTAATACAATAATCGAATAAGGTTAAATATTAGATACTTGTTTATAGCTGTCGGTTTCGAGGTGGAGTATTTCTGATATTTATTTGGATTTCGCTGTCGAAATTGCTAGCTGCAAGGTAGGATATACCTACTTAACCATATTATAATATGTTATTATTTGGTGGCATGTTTACATGTAATGTGGTTTTACGGAATGGTTATTGTATTGGATGTTTGTTGACTGCATGAGTTATATATATATCATCTGTTAATGGCATGGCATGCATTCATATTGTGTCGGATGTTGGCGTGGTGTGGAATTGGAAATGGTTACTTTGTTTAGGCCCATGGCTTGTCTCCAGGCTTGACCATGGTGTCCTAAGTCATTGTCCTGGATCTCAACGATGGTTGAGTTTAACCACGGCCTAGGGAATGGAGGGGCAGTAGAATCAGGGAGTTCTGTGATGGTGTCGGATGCGGAGGGGCATCAGTTGCATGGTCTCATTCTCTATGTGCATTTATTACTGTTGTGGTTGTTTATTTATATCCTACTCAACCTCGTGGTTGACAGTGTATTCATGAACACCTGTGATGAACCAATTATTGGGGAGCAGATTGATTGACGGGTTTTGAGTTGACTAAGCTGGGAGTTGGATGGCGTGAGGCTACAGGAGAACTTAGAAGTCTAGATCACTTTAGCTTAATAATTCAGTTTTATTTTCCGTTGTGACTGTAATTTATTTATTTAAAGTATTTTGGATTCGGTTGTAATAATTGGCCTCAACGCTAAGTTTTAATTTAAAGTACTGTTGATTTTTTATCTTTGTTGTCACTGCCTCAGGAAACTGAGATGGTAACAGACTTATTTATTTGGGAATGTCTTGCTCAGGGCTCTTGGATAAATGGGGGTGTTATAAAGTGGTATCAGAGCGAACATTCCTCAGGCCTTAAACAAATGAACCCAATGAATTTAGGACGTGTCTAATAAAATGAACTCGGGTAGAAATTGTTAGGAGCCCCTCTAGGCTTAGGATGAGCTAGGGGCCCCCTCACACCAAACTTCTGGCCCTTCTAGTTTTGAACCGGTTACCTTGAGAGATTGAACGAGTGGGGTAGTAGAGATATTTTGAGTCTTAAGGGTCTACTATGTGCCTTAAAATAGAATTTCTAACATTATTGCAGGATGCGGATTGAGGTAAGTAAAATATGCTGGTACTGGATCAAATTTCGAGTGGAATATGAAACATTGCTACAATTTTTCGCAAATTGGATGGATTATGCAAATGTTGTGTTGTAAAATGGCTGTTAATGGGATTTGTGTATACATGGAGATGATCTTTATGCTCACTGTATGTTTTATGCATGGATGGTTATATGTATTATATGAAGTAGAAATATTATGTCTAGTGATATGCAGAACGTGTACCCTGAGCTATACCTAGTTATCATTTAGTAAGTGTAATTATCGTTGTCAATAGTTCTTAGGATGGGGTGTCACGGTTTGCCATGAGTTACGGCTGGACCGTGCGGGAGAAACGGGTGAAATCACCGTGGGTGGTCAGTCTTTTGTAAGCCGATCAACCACATGTTATTTTGTTTGCAGGAAATCATTGCTTAAATTCTTAAGCATAAGCTTATGTGTATTGTTTATCCTATACCAGAATCGTGACTCTTAAGAGAAACACACCTACACGCACAGCTATGTCTCAAGAGGAGATCGACCATCTGATTACCATGAATGAAACCTTGACTGCTGCATTAAAGTCAAATGGAGATAGTCAAGATCCCGCTAAGGCGAGTGCTACAATTGCAAGGCACACCCCAACCAAGTATGACGGATTGGGAGAGACATCCTTGCTGGGGGATTGGCATAGAGAGTTTGACAACCTGTTCAAGCTGATTAAGTGTCCCACAGAGATGCAAGTGGATCAAGCTGCATATTATCTGAGAGGAAAGGCCAGACTATGGTGGACTCGCAAAAAAGAGGATATAAGAGAGGCTAGTCTTGGGAATAATAATCCTTATGTGAAGTGGTCATCATTCAATAAGTTGATGGGAGCCCGTATTTGTTACCGAGCACATCAGTAGCAAAATGAGGGCAGAATTTGATTCATTCAAGATGAAAGAGGACATGACTGTGGACCTATCTCTAAAGCACCTTATATAATGGCACCTAAGGAGATGGATAAACTCAAGAGGCAGTTGAATGAGTTATTGGATAAGGGCTATGTGAGACCAAATGTGTCACCGTGAGGAGCACCTGTGTTGTTTGTGAAAAAGAAGGATGGTAGTATGCAATTGTGCATCGATTACAGGGAGTTAAATAATGTGACCATAAAGAATCAGTACCCCTTGCCTCGAATTGGTGACTTATTCGACCAGTTAAGTGGGGCTGGAGTGTTTTCTAATATTTATTTGAGATCAGGATACCATCAATTGAGAATTAAGAATGAGGACATTCCAAAGACCGCATTCAGGACTAGATACGGACACTATGAGTTTGTTGTTATGCCATTTGGGTTAACTAATGCACCGACAGTCATCATGGACTTGATGAACCGTGTGTTTAGTCCCTATTTGGATCAGTTCGTAGTTGTCTTTATCGATGATATCCTGGTGTACTCTAAGGATAAGGAAGAGCATGAGAAGCACCTAAGAATTGTGTTGCTGACCTTGAGGGAGAATAATCTGTATGCTAAGTTGATTAAATGTGAGTTCTGGTTGGAGAAAGTTGCCCTTTTGGGGCATGTAGTGTCTAAAGATGGTGTGTTGGTGGACCCAAGTAAGATTGAAGCTGTTCCCAAGTGGGAGAGACCGAAAAATGTGGGAGATTTTCGAAGTTTTCTGGGGTTGGCTGGCTATTATAGGAGGTTTGTGAAGGCCTTGTTAAAAATAGCTAAGCCTTTTACTAGTTTGATGGGGAAGGAATGCAGGTTTAAATGGGATGAGAGTTGTGAGAAGGCATTTCTAACTTTAAAGGAACGCTTGACTATAGCTCCTATTCTGGCCTTACCTGAAGGAAGTGAGAATTTTGAGGTGTATACTGATGCCTCGAAAAATGGTTTAGGATGTGTGTTGATGCAAAATGGTAAGGTGATCGCTTACGCTTCAAGGCAACTGAAGCCGTATGAGAAGAATTACCCAACATATGATCTCGAATTGGGAGCAGTGGTATTTGCACTTAAATTGTGGCGCCATTATCTATACGGGGCTACTTTTAAAGTGTTTTCAGACCACAAGAGCTTGAAGTATATTTATACCCAGAAGGAATTAAACATGAGGCAAAGAAGTTGGATCGAGTTAATTGGGGATTATGATATGAAGATCGTGTATCACTAAGGGAAGGCTAACTTCGTGGCAGATGTATTAAGTAGGAAGTCAGTCCATGCTCTATGTATTGATATGTCAAGGATAAGGTTGCAGGAAGAAATAGAAAGAATGGGAATTTGTATGATCTGGAAAGGTGAGTCAATGGGAGGCTTGATGGTAGAATTAGAGTTATATGCTGAGATCAAGGAAAAGCAAAAAGGGGATGTGAAGATTAAAAAGTGGCGCGCGTCCGTGGAGGGTGCCGTGGGGCCAAATGGACAATCCAAGTTCGGAATTCATAGTGATGGGAGCCTTAGGTTTGCAGGAAGATGGTGTGTACTAGACGATGAGCAATTAAAGAGAAAGATTTTAACTGAAGCTCATTCTACTCCATATTCTGTTCATCCTGGAGGAGATAAGCTATATAAAGACTTGAAGAAAATTTTTTGGTGGCCTAACATGAAGAAGGAAGTGGCTGAGTTTGTTGCTAGATGCCTGGTTTGTCAGAGAGTAAAAGGGGAGCATAAGAGACCTCATGGTAAGGTTTAATCATTATATGTACCTTAATGGAAGTGGGAGAATATTTTAATGGACTTCATAGTGGGATTTCCTAGGACTCAAAAGGGAAATAATATGATATGGGTGATAGTGGATCGATTGACTAAGTCGATTCACTTCATTCCTATGAAAGACACTTGGAGTAAAGCTGTGTTGGCTAAGGCATATATAAAGTATGTGGTGAAGCTTCATGGTGTGCCTAAGGACATCATTTTTAATAGAGACTCAAGGTTTATATCCAAGTTTTGGCAGGAGTTACAATTTTTTATGGGGACTCAGTTGAAGATGAGTACTGCATTTCAACCAGGTACCGATGGTCAGACTGAGAGGGCAATTCAAACCATGGAAGATATGATAAGAGCCTATGTGATGGAGTTTAGAGGATCATGGGAGGAGAGGCTGGATTTCATAGAGTTTTCATATAATAATAGCTATCACGCTAGTATTGGTATGATACCTTTTGAAGCCTTGTATGGGAGGAAGTTTAGGAGTCCAGTTTTTTGGGATGACAGAGCTGATGTGGTAGTGTTAGGACCTTAGATAACAATTAAGTAAGTAATTCGACAGAAGATGCGTGCAGAAGATGCGTGCAGTGCAGGATAGACAGAAGAGCTATGTAGATTTGAAAAGAAGTGAGATAGAGTTTATCGTGGGGGACAAAGTATTGTTGAAAGTGTCTCCAATGAGGGGAGTAATGAGGTTTCGGAAGAGAGGGAAGTTGAGTCATAAGTTTATTGGACCATATGAGTTCTTAGACAGGGTTGGAGGGGTAGCTTATCGTTTGGCATTACTTCCAGCTTTGGATAAGGTCCATAATATGTTTCATGTCTCACAATTAAGGAAGTATGTGAGTGACCCTACCCATATCTTGGAGCCTAAACATGTGGAGATTGATGAACAACTGTCATATATTGGATATGAAGGTTAAGAAGACTCGTAATGGTAAGACGGTTTTGGTGAAGGTTTTGTGGTCTAATCATAAGGTGGAGGAAGCTACTTGGGAAGCTGAGGCTGTAATGAAGGAGAAATACCCCCATTTGTTTGATTAAGGTGCGTTGGTTACGGGGACGTAACCCTTTTTTTTAGGGGGATAGAATGTGACACTTCGGATTTTAAGCTTATTTTTGTGCTTAGCATTCTATAATAGTAGGTTAGTTGTGCTTAGTCGTGCTTAGACGGTATGTGAGGAGACCTTTTTGTAGCTTTGAGGGCAAACTTCGGGACGAAGTTCGTTTTAAGGGGGGAAGACTGTAATACCTCGTATTTTAGTAATGTAAATACAAATAATTTACATAATTTATTAATTAATTAAAGGGAATTTATATGGACTTGCAAAAAAGACGATATTAACTAAACAAATAATCAGTCAGACGGAATAAAATAATGGGATAATAAAATAATCAAATTATAATAGCCTCGGTATACTAATATAATACAACTTCTCATCTTGCCTAGTTTAGTATAAATAGAAAAGGGAAGTTTAACCTAACATCTACAATCACAAAAACTGAAAAATAACAAGAGATCTGGGGAAGAAGAGATCAATACATCGCATAATTAATTAAAGGTAAGTCGGTTACATAATTTAATCGTTTGAGTTATTTAGTTTAACATGTCGTATTAACAACCACCATATACACAGTGTAAACTACCTCTTGGACTCGTGTTTGACCTAAAGCGAACCCGGGACCACCGTGACTGTTTTTGACCTGACCTAGACCAATGACCGTCGTTGGGGGTGGCTTTGCAAGGCGGATAAATTGGGTGAGTGGGGTTAGGTGTCGCGTTATAAGAACAAGGAGTGTACCCGAGTCTTGACCCGACTTAATCCGGGTTAGGTTTGGGATGGTTGTAGGAGGAAGGGCGACCATATGGGTGGTGACAGAGTGATGAAAGGCGACATATTGGGCCATTGTGGTAGTCGGATTGCGCAAAACAGGGGAGGAGTACGGGTGTGATGGAACCATTTTCAGACGGGGCTTGTGGTGGCAGTGGCTGCGTCGAGGGAGGATGGACACCACTGCTGGAACCACCACACATTAGTGGTGGCGGTTAGTGGTGGTGTGGTGGACCAAGGGATTGGTGTTTAGGGTTGATGTGCGAGAGGTTGTGGTAGAGTGTCTGTGACACACGCGGTCAGGGCGGCTGGTTTGGGCGTGTTGGCTGGGTTCGGCGGTGACCCAGGCGTCTGGTGGGGACCACCGTGGTGCTGGGTGGGTAACCACGGTGGGGGCAGGTGTTTAGGGAGCGCATGAAGGAGTGTTTGGCGTGATTGTGTTGCGGGTTAGAAGGGAGTGTTTGGTTTGCATTCGTTATAGTTTGAGACGATAATAATTTATGTAATACGTAAATAATAATTAATTAAGAATTAATAAATTATATAATTCGTTAATTAATACGATAATCGATTTATGAGTTAATTATTAAACACTTGTTTATAGGTGACGATTTCGAGGTGGAGTATTTTTGATATTTATTTATATTTCGTTGTCGGAATTGCTAGCTGCAAGGTAGGATATACCTACTCAGCCGTATTATAATGTGTTAGTATTTGGTGGCATGTTTACATGTAATGTGGTTTTGCGGAATGGTTATTGTATTGGATGTTTGTTGACTGCATGAGTTATATATATATATCATCTGTTAATGACATGGCATGCATTCATATTGTGTCGGATGTAGGCTTGGTGTGGAATTGGAAATGGTTACTTTGTTTAGGCCCATGGCTGGTCTGCAGGCTTTACCATGGTGTCCTCAGGCGTTGTCCTGGATCTCAACGACGGTTGAGTTTAACCTCGGCCCAGGGAATGGCGGGGCGGGAGAATCGGGATGTGATCACGAGGAGTATTGGAGTTGTGTTATGGTGTCGTATGCGGAGGTGCATCAGTTGCATGGTCTCATTCTCTATGTGAATTTATTACTGTTGTGGTTGTTTATTTATATCCTACTCAACCTCGTGGTTGACAGTGTATTCGTGAACACTTGTGATGAACCAATTATTGGGTAGTAGATTGATTGACAGGTTTTCAGTTATATTTTCCGCTGTGACTATAGTTTATTTATTTAAAGTATTTTGGATTCGGTTGTAATAATTGGCCTCAACGTTAAGTTTTAATTTAAAGTACTATTGTTCGTTTATCTTTGTTGTCACTGCCTCAGGAAACTGAGATGGTAACATTCTTATTTATTCCGGAATGTCTTGCTCAAGGTTCCTGGATAAATGGGGGTGTTACATGGTTACTCCCCTAATTCCCCATTAACCCTAGCTAGAGGACTACTCACACATCATTATGGTAAACTTGCCAAATAGGGTGTTAATCATTCTAGCAAGTATGAACATGATGATGATGAAGTGATTAATAAAAGAAGTAAGTAAATGATTAAGCAAAGAGTGAAAGGATTATACCAACTTTAGATGAACAAAGGAATGGAAGAATAATAGAAAAGAGCTTTGATTAATGATGAGAAGTTGTCAATTCCTCCATCAAAAACCCAAGATTTTTTAAATTACAAACTAGATCTCAAATTGCTTGAATAACAAGGAAATTATTAAAGTGTAACTAAACTAATCTAAGATAAGAGATGGATTGTCAATCCTCCTCAATTCCTTAATTACATAAGCTATTTATAATAAATACAATATTAGGGTAAACTAAGGGCTAAAATGACGATTAAGCCTCTTAAATTAGTCCAATGAGGAGTTTGAGCCAGTAGGACTCGTGGGAGTCCTTGTCAAGAGTGACGGAAAAAACCTGCTGAGGGAATCGTGTGACTTAGGTAGGACTCGCACGAGTTGGCTTCGGACTCGCACGAGTCTGGGAGGACTCGCACGAGTTCTGAACCAGTGCCTGCTCCTTTGCTTTGCTGCCCAAGACTCGTGGGGGATCTCCAGGACTTGTCGAGGTTCCTCATCATTGCCCGAATACTTCACATAATTACTATGACCTTTAGTCTTGATCTCTCCGTCTCGCTTGGCCGTTAAGTGCGATCAATTTAGCTCCCGAAATGCTCATGAATCCAAGGTCGCCACCGTTCTCCTACCAAAAGTAGCAAAACCTCGTAGAATAGCAAATAGGCAACTAACGAAAGGAAACGACCCTAATACATACATAAAAGCGTGTGGAACGAGGCTAGTTAAGGGACTAAATGTGCGTAAATACGAGTCACATTAGTCACCCCAAATGCCTTCAGACACCAAGTTATCTTTATACAAAAGAGTTTTGTCGAAGCGCCTTTAGTTTCGTTTCACCCAGGGGTGTTACAAGTATGTTTCTTCTTATAGCTGGCAAGCTTCCTTAACGTAGTTTAATGGAATTTAAACGATCCTCCCCGATAGTCAACAGACGCTAAATTGTTCCCGACGACAGGTCTTTGGCTCAGTCCCCTTGAGCCGCCTTGCGTCGCCATAGTCTACAGGCTGTAATCTTCGATTGACCTGAGGGTTATACTTTTACTTTTGCCTTGTCCAAGCCTCAGTCAAAGTGTAGGCTCTATAGATACTTCATTTCTGCACCTCCCGCCAACCACCCTGTGATGATCGGGCCGCATGTGTTAGGTTTTGAATACTGTTTTCAAATTCATATCCAGTATGAATAAATAAAGCATAGTCATAAAACTTATAAATCTTATGCATGCATAACTAAA
>VHZZ01004729.1:29749-39793 GCA_009801015.1 Silene noctiflora | reverse complement strand
TTGAAAGTTCTAGAAGGTCCTTTTTAGAAGATCTTAAAGCTTTTGAAGAGTAGGAGGATTCTAGTTCTACCCAAGTGAAGAAGATTGTGCGATTATCCGATCATTCCAAGCCCACCGCGGCTATGCTCCCTAAAGGTATTGCTATCGGCCAACTTGGTGCGGTGGATTTTGAAATCAAGCCGGATTTTATCTCTCTTGTGGAGAGGAAGCAATTTGGTGACGGTCCTTTGGAAGAACCTAATTTGCACATTGCAAATTTTTGTGACTATTGCTCAATGATTCGGCAAACCGGAGTCACCTTAGAGCAAATTAGAGAAATCCTTTTTCCATTTTCTCTAAGGGATAAATCAAAGCTATGGATTAATATCCTTAATCGTGAGGCTATGGGAGTGACCAATTAGGAGACTTTGGCTTTTGTTTTTTACCAAAAGTACTTCCCGCCGGAGAAGACTCAACAATTGAGGAGCCAAATTACAGGTTTCCATCAAAATGGTAATGAGAGTCTCTATAATGCATGGGAGAGGTACAAGGAGCTTCAAAGGTAATGTCCTCATCTTGGGTTGGACCCATGGTTTCTTGCAATTGCATTCTGCAATGGATGTTGTGGTGAGTCACGCCGAGTCTTGTATTCCGCAAGCAATGTAAGGTTTGATCAAATTGATGTGGAGCTTGCATATGCAACTATTGAGTCCATAGCGATCCATGACTCCCAATATGTCAATTCCCGAAGTGCTTCGTTGAAAGCAAGAGAGGAGGATCCGAACTTAGCCCTTATGAAAGTTCAAATTGCCGTTATTCAACAACATATTGAGAGAGGAGGGTCAAGTTCATCTCAAACTATTGAGCAAGTCAATGTCACTAGCCAGGTGGAGGTTTGTGAAGGTTGCGGTGGTGCAAGCCATTGTACCACATTGTGTAGAGCTTCCCTAGAAGAGGTAAATGTTTTTCAAAGTTTTAAGCAAAGTGCACTTCCTTTGAGTAGCTTTTCCAACAACTATAACCCCAGCACAAAATTTCACCCCAACTTGTCTTACAAGAGAAATATTGTGCTAAACCCCCAACACCAAGTCCAAAATTTGCCCCAACAACCAAGGTCGTTCCTAGGAAATCCACCCAATTTCCAAGGTCCTAAACCCTAATTCCAACAAGGTTATCAACAACCTTCCCACAAAATGTGCCTTACCAACAACCCTACCAACAAGCTCAAGCTCAAGCCCCCAACTTCCCACAAATTGACCAAGGTCTAAGTAAGCTTGAAGCCATGATGACGAAGGTAGTAAAAGCCCAAGAAATGATGCAAGCTCAATTACAAAAGAGTGATCAAGCTAAGGAGGCCGTTATAAAAATGTTGGAGACTCAAATTGCTCAACTTGCTTCATCAAATGCTCAAAGGCAACACGAGCAATTGGCACCATGATAAGTCTATTTTATATATGATTTTACCCCTCATTTTAGCTCGGTTTTACACGGTAATTGCATTACTATTAATTGTTTATGAGCTAATTCCGTATTCTAGGTGCTTTGCTTGTATTATAATGTGTTTTGTATGAAATTAAGCTTTTTCCTAAAGTTTGGCAAGCATCCGAAGTTTACGAGGCTAAAAGAAGCAAGACAAGACCATGCAAGGGCAATTTGGGAATGAAAATAATTCCCGAGCAAAGAGGAAATCAAGTCGGGTAATTGGATAATCAAATGAAGCTCCTAAATGAATTTGGAGCAAAGCATAGGATACTAAATCATATTCCTAAGAGCATAGACGAGGCATCAAAGTGATTAAAGAGGCGGATTAAAGAGTTGGCATAAGATTCCTCATACGAATTAATGGCATTAACTCAAATCACCATAACCCCGATCGGGGCGGGGCGTCCCCGATCAGGGTGACCCTTATCTAGGATCTATACATTTCTTTCTCACCTCCAATATAAAGGAGGTAGCATCCAACCTTTCAAGCATCTCGTTCTCCCAAATTTGATCCTAGTTCTTAGAATTTCTTAGCATTTTCCCCATCATATTTTTCTTTACAGAATTTATATTACATTTCGGTTTTAGTTATAATTCATTTCAATCATTCCTTTGTCCTTAAACTGTTTACATTTGAAATTCCATAATTCAAGTTTCTTTTGGTTTTTTTGTTCACATTCAAGTTATTAATTTCCAATACGTACTTCATTTCTATTATCGTAATCCTAATTAACTTTCATTTTATTTATGTTATTTGCATTATAGGTTTACATTATATTTGCATGTTTATTTCTATTTAGGATTTGCATTTGTTATCACTTTCACATGAGTAGTTAGAACTTCCTAGTCTGGGGATTAAGGGAGTCATGCATAATTGTTAAATAAACAAGTTGTTAAATTAGTTGTTTCCTCATCATCTCTATCACAGGTTTGTTTTGTAATAATTAGTCTTTGATTAAAGGCCACAATCCTTGACTAAATCTGTTAAATTCATATCTATAAGTCAAGAGGCACATAAATGAATTAGGCTAAGCATGTGTAGTAGAACGACCTAGTTCGGCGATAGCGTCTGGGACCCGGTCTATGGTTTGACAATAATATCGAGAGGTGGTTGTCTCTAGACCTAGAAGATAGACTTTGACTTGCTAGTTCAATATCTATTTAAATATCAAATTGATTGTATGAACCGAACCCCCTAGGCTATCTTTTACTTTATTATTTACATTTCTATTTTACTTTGCATAATAATCCAAACATCATACAAAATTCGTGACTAACTTAGATAGAATTCAATCCATCACAACTTTTAGCAACTCCCGTCTCCTTGTGGATTGACCCCTATTTCTACATTAATTTGTTACTAGGGTATTTATTTTGATAGTTGTGAGACCACCTCGTCAAATTTTGGCGCCGTTGCCGAGGAGCACGGTTTTGTTTGCTATTAGTTGTTGAATTTTATCTTGTTTTATTTTGTTCCGAGGAGCACTTGTTCCTTGAGATTGTTCTCACGGTTTCTTGGTAGTTTTAGTGCCTGTTTTTGTAGTTAATAAAACTTGGCCTTTCATAATGATGAACGAATTCATCCCATAACAAGAGAATGAGCCTTTTTATGACTATCTTAACCGGTTTTATGACTTCTACAATAGTCTTATCTCCGTTGGACAAATCATCGATGAGGTTTACNTTTATGACTATCTTAACCGGTTTTATGACTTCTACAATAGTCTTATCTCCGTTGGACAAATCATCGATGAGGTTTACATGGCTTATGTCGTGCTTTATGGTTTGGACTTTTAGTCCCGGGAAATGGCTCTTTACTAGAGAAATGGGAGTGACTACTACAAGGTTGGGGAGAAGTTATGGAATTTCTTAAATTACATGGCCTCTAAATGTTGGGAGGAAGCTCACCGACAAACTTTGTCGTCTGGTTTTGAAGAGGCTGTTTATGCAAGTTTGGCTCGTATCCATCAAGTACAAGAAGAAATGCGTGAATCAAGTGATCGGATGATTGCTACTTAAGCTTTTCCGCCTTCCCAATGTGAGCCTGTTTTCTCTCCTCTTACCCCCCTTCCTTCCCAATGTGAGTCTTTACCGCTTAATAACTTTGAATTATTGGATGACAGTGACAATGGTCATACTTTTTCGTTTAAAAGTCCCCCTAGTGTCATTCCAATTATAAATTTAGAGCCTCATATTGTGGAAATTGACCTTGCCGTAGATGACACACTTACCATTGATGATGTTGGGTCCGTTTATAGTGAGAAGGATGAGGTTTTGCCTCCGCCTTACACCCTTGTAAATCCTTTTGCAGAGGATTTTGTTGACCCATTTGAGGCTGACGAAGGACTTAGTGTTGCACACTTAGAGGTTAATTTGGATAACCCTCCCATTTTTCATGAGTCCTCAACCCCTACTTGTTTTTACCACCCGATTGAGACCATCTATGATTATAAATTGTACACTAACGGTTTGTTTTATGGTCTTAAACATGATACTCCGTCTCTTGCTGAGGAGTGGAGTAATTCGGTGTCTTCTTTGAAGTCTTTCCTTTACGCTTTGATAAGATATATCATTCCTTAGTTTTGATCTTCCATGCTTATATCATATCAATTGCTTACATTTGCTTTTATTGCTCATGCGCAGATGCACGATAGACTTTTAAGGGCTTTAACGTGTTTTCTAAATGAAAATGATTCGTGACCGACTTAGATAGAATTCAATCCATCACACCTTTAAGCAACTCCCATCTCCTTTTGGATTCGACCCCTATTACTACATTAATTTGTTACTAGGGTATTTATTTTTTATAGGTGTGCGACCGCCTCGTCACACCTCAAGGTGCGCAACCACATGACACCGTCAATGCCATTAACTTGAGGAGTGGTACGAGCTATAATGGGCCATCCATGACTTTGGATGATGTGGTGGTAAGTGATATGTCCAAGATTTGGGGAGGTGCTAAGGGGAAGGCCAATGAAGAGCCTCATGTGGAAGATAATGTGGAGGATGCAGTCGTTTCGAAAGAGAAGGAGCCTGAATGTCCTAAAGTTCAAGTTCTATTCCCCCATCGTCTAGCTAAGAAAAAGGATGAGAGTAAGTTTGGTAAGTTCTTGGAAATTGTTAAATATTTGCAAGTTACCATTCCTTTTGTTGAGTCGATTTCGCTGGTCCCTTCCTAATCCAAGTTTATAAAAGAAATCCTCATTAATAAGCGATCCTTCAATGAGGTAGAGACCGTTGCTTTCACCGAAGAGTGTAGTGCACTCTTGAAAAACAATTCTCCACCAAAGCTTAAGGATCCTGGTGGTTACTCTATCCCTTGCACTATAGGCACATACAACATTTACAAGGCTCTGACCTATGTGCTAGTGTAAGTTTCATGCTCCTCTCCATTTGTGAAAAACTTAATATGGTTCCTTTTAAATATATAAGTATTACCCTTCAAATGGCGGACTGCTCTTTCAAACAACCCTTGGGCGTTTTAGAAGACGTGCCCGTGAAGGTTGGTAAGTTTTTCATACCCGTTGACTTCCTTATCCTTGACATGGCCGAAGATTCGCAAACCCCAATCATATTGGGTAGACCATTTTTACACACCGCGGCCGCTCTTATTGATGTTAAAAATGGGAAGTTGTCATTAGAGGTAGAGAATGATAGGGTGACCATTACTAAGAATAATACCATTAGAAGCCCAATGTTACAAGAGTCTTGTTGTTTAATTAACACTTCGGATTCTTCTATTGCTTCTAGTCTACCTCGACCTTCACTAATGGATCCGCTTGGGTTAGATGTTGATTTTGGTTGTGTTTCAGATAAGGATGTTGAGAGCACTAAAGCTAAAAGTGCCAAAAGAGGTTATTCATGGAAAATCTTGAAATGGATTGGAAATGTGAATAAGGCTACGCAAGAGAGCTCGACATCAAACGTTGATCTTGAAGATAGTGGAATTCTAGAACGACTTTAACTTACACTTCTCGGGAGGCAACCTGAGCTATTTGTGTTTAGTTTTTATAATTTCTGGACAATTTATTGTTTTTATCGTTTTTGGAAAAAATTTAGAATTAGTTAGCATATTTGGTTGTTGTTTTAAGTAAATAAGAATGAAAATAAAGTCAAGTGATGGTATTGCACGCAACCCCATGCTGAAACCCCGTCCGGGGACGTGAGTTTCAATTTCCAAGACGAAAATACAAAGGCTGAAGCAAGGAAGTCAAAGCCCGTGGTATCGGTCAACCTGATCGCGGTGGGCTGTCCTCGATTGGGGACGTGGTTCTCAAGTTTTTCCAGCTCTAACTTACTTCGACACTTAGCCAATATTCACTCATTTGCTCAAAGTAAGTTTTTTCGACACTCCCTTGCTCATTTTCCTTCATTTTTCTTGCTCAAAAACACAATCAAATACTCCATTAACATCAAGGTATCAATTTTTTGTTAATCGTACATCAACAACAAGTAAGTTTCTTCACTTAATCTTTTGAATTTCATCCTTTAAATTGCTTAATTCCAATTTCTCAAACCCTAAATCAATTTGGGGGGTTTTTGATTTATCACTTATATATGCTTGAAATTGGATTTATGTTGCTGTTATAATGTTTGTAGAGTGAATTAGTTCACTAATTATCTCTATTATGCTTATTTAGGATGATTATATGCTTGTTGTAAGATGGAATTTTTGTCTTAAATTTCAGAAATTCCATGGCACCTAAAAAGAGTACCAAGCATAGTTCAAAGAGGATGAGCAGTGAAGCGGAACCATCTAATGTTCCCGGAGATGTAAAAATGTAAGATGCACCTGAATGGCATGATCCTACATTTCCGGATGTGGTTTTTGCTACCGAAAATCAATGGCAAAAGTGGAGGTCATTGATGTGAAAAGGTATGAAAACAACAAAATTCATCAACTCTACTTCCCTTAAGAACATAGGATTGGATAAATATGCTGAGTCTTTATTTAAGGGTCTTGACATGAAGTATGCTTACACTATGCATTATAAAACCCTCCCGCAACTTACATTGGAGTTCTTGAGCTCCTTTGATTTCATAAATCGAAAAAGAAGGATTTTATTTATGGTTTTAGCTTCCGATTGTTTAATACCGACAATAGGATGTCTTTAGGAGCCTTTACCAAAATCTTTAGCATGAAGCATGAGCAATTACCGATTGAATCTCCCGACCACTACAACCCGAGAAACACATGGAATGCTATTTCTCATGTCCCTATTACCAATTGGAACCATGTCCCCTATAGTTTTATCCACTACCGCGCCATTCACATATGGCAATGTTTTATGGGATAGACCTTTTTGGGGAGAAATGAGCCTTACTCGGTCCACTTGACCAAGCAATGTAACCCGTCCACAAGCTCTATTATGTTGGGTGGGTTAATAACTAGGATAGCCACCAAGGTTTGTAGGTTTAACCAAGAGACTACCCAACTTAGGTCTTTACTTTCTACGGGGGAGGCCGGTGACGGACTTGATTTTGAATACTTTATTTCCTTGAATTGGTTTAGAATTGTGAATCCTAGTATGATTTGGAGGGTAGGTAATCGTGATGCCCTTAATCTACCGGATGATCTTAAGAATCTCAAGGAAATTGTCCACACCAAACCCCATCAAAGTAATACCCATTCTGAGAGGCCTAGTTATCTCTTGACTTTAGGTAGTGAGACACCCAATCCCCCTCCTAGTGAGCACCGTGATAGAGGTCAATCCTCTAGTGCTCAACCCCCTCCTCCACCATATAATGATGACTTGATGTCTATGATGCGTGACCTTAGTCTTGGCATGAACACCATTCGGGATGACCAAAGACTAGCCTTGACACCCATTTATGNATGATGCGTGACCTTAGTCTTGGCATGAACACCATTCGGGATGACCAAAGACTAGCCTTGACACCCATTTATGGACACTTTGCTAGTCAAGGTATCATTCCACCCGAGGGCCTCACCCTTCATTCTTTACTTGGCCCGAGGGTAGGTATTTGTCTTCTACTGGTTATAATGCAGATGCTTATGAGCCCGGCCCAGATTATTGTGGTTCGGACTATGGAGTGGAGGCGTTCAATGGTGGTTATGGTGACTATGGTGGTCATGATGGCTATGGGGGAGAGCTTAGTGCAGGGAGGGACATATATGGGTATGCTCAACCGTTTCAAGGTAGTGAACCTAGTGGTAGAAGTGCTTGTGATGGTGCGTCGGGATCGGGAGGAGATCAAGCACCAAGTGAAAAGTCGGGCTGTATTTTTTGGCCATTTTCTTGATGTTGCTATTGGAGGACCCTCTTTTATATACTAGCTTGGGGGAGGCTAGCTATTTAGTAAGTTGTTCTTAATTGCATTTTAGTTCATTTTACCCGCTTCCCATTAGATGTAATCTCTTGTCTTATGTGATTTGAACCATTTTTATGGTTTGTTTGCATGTTTTAATTGTGGCACATTGGGGACAATATTAGCTTGGGGGGGATTGCATTTGCATTCTAGTTTTAGTTGCATTTTTAGAAAAAATTTGAGAGAAAATTTGTTTCATTTGCCTTGTTTTGCATATCCTTTTGCCATGATCTATGATTATACCCACTTGTATGTCCCAATTTTTGCTTAATATCTAATGATTTGTTTATATTGTTGGGATAATTGCATTCATGGGGATATCTTGACATAGTAAGTGATTCATGAATTTTGAACCGAATAGGCTTGATCTTGACTTTTGGCAAGCTACTATATGCGAAGGTAGAACCTCATTAGACAATTTCATTCATATATGGTCTCACTTAGGTGAGTGTAGGTCTCCCGTATGGTTTGTGTCATATCAATTACGCATAAGTATGGTTTTTATTTTATCTTTTTAAGCATTACTTTCATAACAAGCTATGCATTTGAAGCCATTCACTTTGATTATATTGCCCATTTCTAGCCCTTCTTTACACATGTTTACATTTGCCTAGCTACATATAAACTTGCTTACCTTGTTAAGCTAGTAGCTAAGTCTTTGTGAGTTTGGTATACCGGAATTACTATTGCCAGAATTTGGTTATGAAATAAAGAAAGAAAAAATGAGAAAAACAAATGAAAAAGAGATGAAATGAAAAAAAAAGAAGCATGAATTGACAAAAAAAGAAAAAGAAAGAAGAAGTTGGAATTTAAGAAGTTCTCATGTTTTTTTTTTTTTAAATTTTGGAGGAATTTCTTATGATTTGTCATACAGGAGGTTATCATATTGTTGTTTTTAGCCTCTAAAATTGGGTTTAAATTTGGACTAAGCATTCTTTCATTTGGTTGTTGTTTGCTTGACTTAGCTCCACATACCATAACTCATTTGTTCCCCTTTTTTCACCCATTACATATTGCCTTCTTCTCACCCATTGGCTTATTTTTCATGCTTGCATTTTCATTATTTTTGACTTGTAATTTGAAATGACTACCATATTAGATTGCGGGCACACTCTCATGAGTTGTGAATAGGTGAGTGTTTCTCACATAAATATCCTTTTACATATAATTTGAGCATGAGTGAACTGTGAGAGTCTGAAAGTCATAATATCATGCAAGAGCTTAAAGGTTCATTTGAAGTCTTTTATTTTGCGCCGTCATGTAAACCTCAACCATGTATATGCATTGTCCTTTCCCCATGTTGTTTCGGGTTTTGAATCATTATGCTTGTTAGCTTAGTCGGGATTATGCATTTGTGGGGTTGTCTTAGTTTCTTATGCTTGCTTGAGGACAAGCAAGGGTTTAGCTTGAGGGAGTTTAATGTGTCTAATATTTATACGATTTATCCCCCTAATTTAGCTCGGTTTACATGTTTATTGCACTAATTTTAGTGTTTTAGTGAGCTAATCCCGTGTTCTAGATATTTTGCTTGTGTTTAGTATGTTTCGTTGAAAATGTAGTTTTAGTAGCTATTTCCCGTCACATGTGCAAGTATCGAGATCAAGGGGCTAAGTGGGAACTGGACCGGATCATGATTGGATCATGCATGAAAATTGTGTTGGAATGATGAAATGTGGAAGTAATGGCCCAAATGCAAAGTCAACAACTCATCATATGACAAATGTAAACAAATGAGAAGTGAAGCCCAAAGGAATTAAATCCAAATGATTAGTGGAATGCAAGCTTAGGATTCCACAAAGATTCCACATACGAGCAATAAGTAGGACGATTAAAGGGTACTTAAGACGCAACTTAGGATTCCCCGAGCATTTAATCAACAATTAAAGGCTTAGGACCGGAATTCACGCGTCCCCGATCGGGGTGGCCTGTCCCCGATCGGGGTTACCCTCCCCTAGCTATTTACATTTCACCCTAAGATTACTATATAAAGGGTGCTATGATCCGACTTCTAGGCATCTATCATATATCTTATTCTGCCACTTTTACATCTTTACAATCATTCTTCTTAGCTTATTCTTTCTCTTATTTTACTTTTTGTTTCAGAAAGTAGTTTACATTTTGTATTCACAATATAATCTTTAAGTTTCATTTGCAATTTCTGTTGGAGAAAAGTGTCCCCGACAATAATGCGATCACAAATTGTCGATCATAGTTGATCACATATGTAAATCTCACATAAAGAATACATGAGGG
>VHZZ01004728.1:37070-50096 GCA_009801015.1 Silene noctiflora | reverse complement strand
TCTGTTGCTCCTTCTGGACCTCCCCTCTGGATTGCAGGTTCCAATAAGTGTACAACGGGTATTGTAGAGACTGCATCTGGTTTGAAGGTTGCCCCCAGAGTAGCCAAAGCGTCTGCTTCAACATTCTGGTCCTTGGGTATCTGTCGGATGCTGAACGTGACGAACCTTAGGGTTAACTCTTTTGCATGATTAAGTAAGCTATCATTGTGGTGTCATTGGCCTCGTAGACGTCGTTAACTTGGTTGACTATGTGCTGGGAATCACTACAGACTGTGAGGTGCCGGATCTTCAGTTCCAGAACCAGTTGCAGACCCATGATCAAAGCCTCATATTCTGCTACATTATTTGTAGCTTTGAATTCGCATCGAACTGCTTGGACAATGAGTTCTCCCTGAGGTGACCTCAGGACTAGGCCAACATCAGCTCCTCTATCTTTCGAGGCTCCATCTACATTTAGTTTCCACAGCTGGCTGCCTTTGTCCTCTTCTAGGCTCAAAATGTCTTTTTCTGCCTGGGTCTGGAGGGCGGGAGAGAAATCGGATACGAAATCTGCCAGGGCTTGAGATTTTATCGATGTGCGAGGCTCAAACTTTAAATCATACCCACTCAGATGCACGGACCACTTAGCCATTTGACCTGACAATTCTGGTTTCCTCATAATAGTTTTGAGTGGATAGTTAGTTATCACATAGATAATATGAGACTCAAAAAAAGGGCGTAATTTATAAGATGCGGTAACGAGAGCAAGGACAAGTTTTTTGAGCGAGGTGTACCTGGTCTCTGCTGGAAGCAGAGACTTGCTTACGTAGTATACTGGGTGTTGTGCTTATTCCTGCTCCCGCACCAGGACAGCGCTAACAACCACTTCAGTCACTGATAGGTACAGGAATAGTAGTTCTCCTGGCTGTGGCTTCGACTGGAGCGGTGGAGTGCTCAGGTACCGCTTTAGCTCCTGAAATGCCTTTTTGTGCTCCTCAGTCCAGTCAAACCTCTGGCTCTTCCTGAGTATGTCGTAGAACAATCTTCACCTGTCTGAGGATTTGGATATGAACCTACTCAAGGCTGCTACCCTCCCTGTCAGGCGCTGAACATCCTTTGGTTTCTGGGGTGATTCCAGCTGCAGTACAGCTTTGATCTGCTTGATGTTGGCTTCAATGCCTCTCTGGGTTACCATGTACCCTAAGAACTTCCCACACGAGACTTCAAAGGTGCACTTTGCTGGGTTAAGCTTCATTTTATACTTCCTCAAGGTGTTGAATGTCTCAGCCAGGTGCTAGGTGTGCTGTGTAGCTTTTTTCGATTTCACTACCATGTCATCGATGCAGACTTCCATGGTGCGGCCTGTCTGCTTCTTGAACATCATATTCACCAATCTCTGGTAGGTGGACCCAGCATTTTTCAGGCCAAAAAGGCATCACATTGTAGCAGTAGATACCTCGTTCTGACCTGAATGCAGTCTTCTCCTGGTCACCGGGGTGCATCTTTATCTGGTTGTAGCCGCTCTAGGCATCCAATAATGTCAGCATCTCATGTCCTGCAGTTGCATCCACCATGGCGTCTATGTGCGGCAGTGGAAATGGGTCTTTCGGGCATGCCTTATTTTGGTATGTGAAGTCGACGTAGACTCTCCACTTGTCATTCTTCTTCGGTACCACAACCACGTTGGATAGCCACTCTGGGTATTTGACTTCTCGGATCTTTCCTGCAGCTAGTAAGTTGTCTACTTCCTGGTTTATAACCTGGTTTCTTTCTGTAGCAAACTTCTTTGTTTTCTGCTGAACTGGTCTGAAGCTCGAATCCACACTCAGCTTGTGGGTTATTACTTCTGGATCTATCCCCACCATGTCGTTGTGAGACCAGGCGAAACAATCCACGTTGGCTTTCAGCAGCTGGAGGAGCTCCTGGCGGATGTCCCTGGTGCACTCTGACTCGATCAGCACGGTCCTCTATGGATGCAGCACGTCCAGGTTGACTTTATCTACTTCTTCCTGCGGGGGCTCGATATACTGCTCCTGGATGTGCTGGCTCTGTAATTGCTATGTTTGGGGCCTGGATGTCTTCTTCAGAGCCACCTTGTAACAGTCTCTTGCGTCTTTCTGGTCTCCACTGATCTTCTGCACCCCCCATGACATTGGAAACTTCAGGCACTGGTGGTAGGTGGATGGTACCGCTCTCATCTCGTGGATCCAGGGCCTGCCAAGAATTACATTGTAAGTAGAGGGCCCATCAATAACCAAATATCTTACCTGCTTATTCACTCCTCCGGCATAGGTTGGAATGACGATCTCTCTCATAGAATGCGTCGTTTCTCCACTGAAGCCTACTAAGGGGATGACTTTCTTCTCTAGATCTTTCTCATCAAAGCCCATATTCTTGAGTGTCTCCAACATGAGCAGATTCACGGAGCTTCCTGTATCTACCAAAACTTTCTTCACTTTGCAATTTCCTATGGAGAGTGTAATGATCAACGCATTGTGGTGCTGCTCCGAAGCGGACTGTGCGTCTGTTTCATCGAAAATGACTGCTGGCAGGTCCTGGTGACTGACTCTGCAAGAAGATTCGGGCTTGTCTCCCTTGCTTTTTGTGGCGTGCCTCTTTGCTGCTGAATTGGTCAGACCGCAAAGCTCCGAGCCTCCAGTAATGACGTTGACAATTCTGGTGCATGGGGGCGGCGGAGCTGGCAGAGCCTGATCAGCAGAACTTATTCTGGTGCTCTTTGGCGGGAGGTGATCCAAGTTCCCCTGGTTGTAGTGATATCTAACCTCCTTCCGCAGAGAAGTGCACTCATTGGCATTATGGGTGTTGCTATCATGGAAGTCACACTTCTTGCCGGTATCCCTTCCACTGTTGGAGTATCTTTTTGTCTGGGGTTTCAGCCACCTGACCCTCCTCCCCAATTCCTTCAGAGACTTGAGCAAGCCAGCAAGATTGGTGGTAAATCCGTACTCGCTCACCCTCGGGGGTGGGTCTGCGTCTAATTTCTCCTCGGCCCCTCCAGAGACTTTGTTCACACTTCTCCTGTAGGGCTTGGGTCTTTCACTTTTCTTTTCCACTGGAGCTTTCCTGGATACTGGGTCTGAATCATAGGTCGGCCTCCTGGGTCCAGAATCTTCCTCCAGTCTAATTGTTGTTAGTGCCTTTGTTTGTACATCCTCAAAGGTGGTGCACGGGTACTTTGTCAGGTCCTTGTATAGATCTGAGCTCTGGTGCAGACCCTGGCGGAAGGCTTCTATAGCTGTTGCTACATCGCACCTCGGAATTGCCACCTTCTCCTTGTTGAACCTGTTTAAGAAATCTCGGGTCGACTCGTCGAACCTTTGCACTATCCGATACAGATCGTTGGTCTACACCTCTGGCTTTCCGCTGCTGGCGAACTGCCGGTTGAAGGCATTGACCAGACCTGCAAATGAGGTTATGCTCCTGTTGGGCAGGCTCACGAACCAATGCAGGGCTGCTCCAGATAGTGTGGATCCAAATCCCTTGCACATGCAGGCTTCTTTTAGCGATCCTGTTGTGGTGACGACCATCATCTTCTGCTTATACTGGTTGATATGGTCCAAAGGATCAGCGGTTCCATCATAGAGCGTCATGGTTGGGGGCACGAATCCTTTGGGTACGTTGACGAGAGCTATGATGTCCACAAAGGGTGAGTCTGCGTAGTTTTCCCGTGTTGCTTTCTCCAGTGGACGTGGTACTCCCGGTATTTTATTGATCAGGTCTCTCAGCTCCTGATATTGTTGCTCCAGTGTACTACCTGCTCCTGCAAGAGAGTTAGAAGCGGAGGGAAAAAAGCCGAATGGGGTACCTCCCAACCAGGTTCCTCCAGAAAGTTGACCACGGGGGTGGCTAGTTAGCGGCGTTGCATTGATTATGGATCCTGGCTGCCACCCAGGTGTCTCCTGCAAGGACATTTCTGCTGGCCATGCTCCGCTGGGGAAGTGGCTTCCTGATGCTGACGCTGTATTCATGAGTGGTCCAGGGTGCCATCCTGGTGCCTGCTGGGCTGGAGTACCTGTAAATGACTGGAAGTTAGTTCCTGGCAGTGAACCAATCAAAGGATTACCTGATGTCTGCTGCTGACTGGACAGGTTGTCAAAGGACAAGGCTCCCAGTCCTCTCAGCTCGGTGGCTCTGCTTGGTGTCACTCTCCCCAGATCCACCCGGGTGACCAACTCTGAAGGAATTGGCCTAAAAGGTCCACGGAAGATGGCTGATTCCTGGGTCTGGAGTGGCGGTGTGCTGGTTGCTGGTGCAGATTGGGCCACCACTGCGATCTGGGCCCTTAAATCCTGGTTGTCCTTCTTCAAACTTTCGATGGCCTGGTGCAGAGCACTCATTCTTTGAACCACCGCCTGCATCGGATCTGGTACTGAAGGTGTTGCAGTCCCGAATGCCACTCCTGATGTTGGTTCCTGGATCTGAGTCTGGGTCAGGCCTTCACTTCTGATGGGGTTGCTTTCTCTACTCTGCTTCTGCAGTCCTGTCGCAGTTGTTGTCCTAGGCACCTGCGGGGGCTTGATGGGTGGCGACATGGTTCTGGGAGAAATGCTGAAAGCAGCCATCTGACTGGATGCTAGATGTGCGCTGACTGGTCCGGCAGATGTTGAGGGTCTGACCCCAGAAGTCTGAGCTGGCATGCTCATGGTGCTGGATGGACTCAGGCTGGTTCCAGACATTACGACAAACAAATTTCACGAAGTTCCGGCGCTGAAAACAATCACTTTGCCCCCACGGTGGACGCCAAATTGTTTAGGTAAAAATTTACCAAGTAATTGATTTTAATAGTGGATTAAAGCGACTGATCGTTAGCCTACATATGAACAAACGCGACGAAGCGAACGAAAGAAATAACGACGAAAGTATGAATGACACAAGATATTTTGGTGACGCGGAAACCAGATGTGGGAAAAACCGCGGGGGGAGTCGGAATCCCGCCAACTTTGCACTATAATCAAGACGGAAGCGTGAAAGCACGGAAATACAAGGATAATTCTTCTACTGAATTTGCTAAGTATAATTGTAATTGGCGTTGTTGTAGTTGTAGTTGTTCTCCAAGTGGGATTCGTTGCCCTTACTTTGAACTTTTCTTCTGCTTTTATAAGAGGGTGGAACTAGGGTTTCGGCCTCCAACGATTTCCTGCCTCTACTACCCCTAGTCTTCTGGTTCTGTTGCACGAATTGAGGAGGTTGTTACTTTGACTTTCCCCAACTAGTTTCAAATGAGCAATTGGCATATGTGTTTGTTGGTGAGATAAATCCAAGGGTCCTCGTCCTTTCGCTTCACCGATCCTTCTTTTCTTCTTTCGGCCTATGAACATTTGCCACGTGGCGCCCGATAAAAATGATATTTTTATCCCATAACAAACTTCACCGGAGATTCCCCGGAAGATAGAATCTTTATGGCCGGAGATTCTTAAACGAGTTCTAGTGAGTCAACTCGGTATCTGCATGTGTGTTTCCAAGAAATGGTATTCCCTTATAACGTCCCCTGTTTTCATTTCTTCCCATATTAAGTTTATTTCACAAACAAGTTGCAATCTTTTTCTTCTCAGAAGCTTCAATAAGAAAAACCCACAAAAAACCCTAAAGAATTCTACTACATTTGCTCTGATACTGATGCTGCATCGGAACAAACCCTAGAAACCCTAACCCTAAAGACCTTTATCTGCCCTTTTAAGACTAGAAATGGGTTACAGTTTAGGATGGTCGGTTCTGTTAATGGGGTGATTTTCTTATCTGATGACTACTTTAGTACCCGGTATACTTTTATTCTGTGGAACCCTTTGGTCAATTGTTTAATCCACCTTCCTAAGCCTAGGGCCTGTTTCGACCTAATCGGGCCGTATATGACTGCTTCCGGTTTTGGGTATGATGGCGTTAATGATGACTTTAAGGTTATTAGGATAGTGTACCCCCAAAGAAGTGATGGGTTGGATGAGACCCCACCTCAGGGCAGAGTTGTACTCAGTTAAGGAAGGAAAATGGAGGTGGGTTTCCGGGGATAATGTCCATTATTGTACCTTTGCTAAGGAATGGAAGCAATGCTTTCTAAAGGGGAGTGTTCATTGGGTTGCCTATGAGAGGTTTGGGGAGGAGAATAATGCTAGTCATAAGAGTAATTTGTTGCTTTTGTTTAATGTTGGGAAGGAGAAGTTTATGATGATGAAATTGCCTTTGGAATTGAGGGAGGTTTGTCCTTTAGGTCTATTGATCTCGGAATGTCAAGGGATGTTGTGTGTGAATCACTATGAAATGACTGAGATGGTGGTTGGAGAATTAGCACATTATAATCTCTGGGTTAAGGAGTATAATAAGTTCACGTCTTGGAGTAAAGTTGCTAGTGTTGATATTGGGGATAGTGTAGTACATCAGGCTATTTACTTGAGGAACAATGGTGACTTGCTTGCTGCTAGTAAGAGTCGTCACCTTCTGTCTTATGATCCCAAGAGCAGCAAAGTGGTGGTGCTTGCATTAGGCCATCCTGGCCTCTACGAGGCGTGCTCTTTTGTCGAGAGTCTGGCATTTCTGAACAAGGACTGTAAGAATATGAGGTTCATCATCAGGGGGTCATTCTTTTCTCTGATTTAAGATGGTTTCGGAATGATAATTTGTATATGTTAGGACTTAGTGCTAGTGTCCTATGTTGTGTACTATGTACTTGTGCTATTTGGGTTTGGCAGAACTGTTAGAATCGGAAGCACATTATTATACGAGGCCATGATTAGCACTTTGTCGGTATGATATATGCACGATTAGCAGTTGTAGGATTGATCTAACTTTTTTTTTGTATGTTAGGGCTTAAATATTGCTCCGTCTTCTGAATTTTGTATGTGGTATGGTGACTCAGTAACGAACTTATCTTGTTCTCCGTTTTCTGATGCATTTGGTGTACTTGCTTGGCTTAAGATTCGTCCTCAATATTGCATTTAAACCTATCCAAATCCATATCTATTCTCTCTGTTTTTATTGTTATGACAAGGTATGGTCACATTATTGAGTACGTTGGTTTGCCCTGGTTGGTAGATTGTTTCATCTTAAATTAGCTGGTATAAACACTGTAATTCCGGAGTTAATCTGTTGTAGACGATGGCGTAAATGATTGTTCTTTTTCAGTAGACCTTGTGTGATAGTTAAATATCTTCAATTTCTATCTACTTTAACCCTGAAGAACCGAACGTGTATTACATTGTGAAGTTCCATTGTGAATAAGAAGTGATAGATGAAACATGAGCGAGGAGCCATAAGAATTTGTAGTCAATTAGAGATTTATTGTTGTAATTTAATGTGGATATATGCTTTTAGTTGTGTGGATTGTGGAATGATGTGGCTTTATATTTACATGTTTCCAACACTAATGACTATGGTAACGTTGTTCCAAATGGCAACTCAACTTTTGTGGCATATGTTCTATGAAGACTTCATCACTGGCTTCTCAATTCTTTCTTTATTCTGTTGCTTTGCTAGTATTTACCTTGGTTGAAGTTGTTCCTGGTATTTTCTCATCTATCCATAGTTCCATACCCTCTATCTATAAGGGGTCAAGAAGAGTTCACATGCATATCTCTGTCATTGCAGCATAAAGCTAAAAAACTTTCATGGCATCCTTTCTTAAGATGTTTTTGTCAAATACTTTTGTCGATTTCTGTATTTCCTGTTTTTATCCCTTTTACCAAGTGTTAGTTTAATTGAATGAATGTTTAGTTTTGGTTAGCCTTCCTCTTGATTTGATATTCTTCGACATGTTACTTTGATATGTATCGATGAAAGATATATAAGAGCTAGTTTTCTGTTTCTCCCTCTATTCCAATCAAACTGTCCCCTTTTTCTTTTTAGTCCAACACTCCATCCCATAGTAACTGTCCCCTTTCTAACTTTGGTAAATTAAACTAGTGAATTTCCCACCAGCATCATTATTAATATGGTGCTTCCTATTGACAGTTTCAAATGATGAGTCATATTGGTCGACGCCAAATCATTTAGGGAGTAAGGCTTTGATGTTGTTGTTGTGGTGGTTGTAATACTGTTGCTAAATGGGGACAAGTATAAATGGAATGGTGGAAGTATGCTTTGAAGTTGCATAGTGCTTTTGAAGCGAGGGATGAAAAAGTTGTTGTCAATACTTACTGCCATATGTTGCTATATTATGAGTCTCGTGCGTGTGGTTGTAGGAGATTTCTGCTGGAGGAAGATGACAGCAGCGATGATGAGGAACTTTCACCTGAAAAACTTCAATCTTCGTAAGATACCTCTTTACCCAAACATGTTTTACTTGATTGAATTTTCTTAGAGTAATGCTTCAGCTGGAAATAGGAGCATTTTGTTGCCTATTATTAGTGTATACACAGTTTCTTGCATAGGAATGCTTGGACCTTTCTGAGATAATTTTTTTGTCCACCTCCACGAATTGATCCCCCCGTTTGATTTCATTATCTTATGAGAAATGTTGCATCTTTAATCTGAATGGATGTTATTGTCCGACATAACTAAGCTTTAATTATTTTGGCCACTTGTTCACTTGTTATAGCGATTTCGTGACCTAAGCATTGAATAGGTTTATATTCTCAGTGAGGATAAAATGATTTTGTTTGAATCTGGGTGGTGGTAAGCTTGAAATTCACCTCAAGGTACAAAATAGCCAATACTTTAGCTGCTACGCCTATTACTTGACCCATACAGGCTGTACTTCCGATTAAGCTGTTCCTTGGTCCACATATCACCGACACAACAGATACTTGACTGATAATGATTCAATACGGCTGGTACTTTATAGAGTAGCTGATACATAGATTTAATCGAACTCCATGTACGAATTCGCACAAACCATTTCATGATTTCATGATTTGTTTGAGTTGAGCTAATTCGGCAACTTATGGACCATGAAGTATAAAATAATTCTGCCATAGTCTGCTGGGTGCTAATTGTCATCTAAACTTTTGATTGCGTTGCAGAAAAATGGGAAAATTCGTTGCTTACCTGAATCAATTGGAGAAGTTCCGTCGAGAGTTCTAGTTTGATTACGATGCCTCAAAATCATGCCACTGATGGCAAGCAACTCCAGAAAGTTAGTAAACTTGGCATTTGTTACATTCTAGCAAAATTGTTAAGATGCTTTCGTAAGTCAGAAAATTTGGCAGGAAACCTAGAAACAATTTTCTGCTTCTAGAATGTCATTTCAACCTATAATGCCGTCTTGTTATGATACCCTTGCCAAACGATTTTATCCTTAGAAGCCTTGGCGCCGTGGTGGAGACAGAGGGCGGCTGCCTCTAATATGGGTTAAAAAATCGAAATTTTGCTGACCTTAAAGTAATTTTTTTTTCTTACAATTTCCATCTGCAATATAATACTTTGCATTTAACATGCCCCGAATATGATATCAATAAGTCTCCCTTAAGACGGATGAGGATAAGACGGATTAATTTGGGGTTTTTTTTTACTAAAACGACCATTTTTCTTAAAGTATTTACCAAACTAACCATTCTCAAATTTTAATTCTCATTCTAACCATTTTGAAACTTTAGAAACATAATCAATCTTGGCAATGACTAGTTTGGGAAATAAATTTGGCAAAATGGTTTATTTAGTAACAAAATTATACAATATTAAAATTAATTAATTTTCCATGATGACAAAAAGTCTATATATATTTTTCATCAACTCGTGGATATTGAAAGATGTGTCCTTTTAATCTATATATTACTTATTATTCTAAATTTTATAATTTTTCATTAAGCATGTTTATGTAGATAAAAGTTATTGTAAATGTAAAAAAATAACAAGTATGTCATTTTATGAGGAAATAAAAAAATTAAATTGGATGATTTATAAATAGGAGTAAAATGGTCGTAATTGTTTTTCAATTATTATTTTATTTGATTTGAGATTCTTAATATTTAATTGTAATGTTATCACTTTGCTTATAATTAAACGTTGATTTTCCTATTTGTAAGAATCTGAAAATGTCTATGGCTGATTTATTAAATAGAGGGAGAAGTCAATTTTTGTCGCATTATCTTTTTGATATATTTTTTTTATATAATCATACATATACAAGTGCTTTAATATAAGTGTGACATTTATAAGAAATAAGATAATTACAAATAAAGATTGGAAAGAAAAAGTTTAAGGCTCTGTTTGGTAAAACTAACTGAAAAGGTAGCTGAAACATGAAAATGTAGGTGAAAACTAATAAGGTAAATGAAACCTAAAAAGGCAACTGATAAGGTAACTGGAAATTAGGAACTGATAAGGTAACTAATTATATAAAAAATGTTTGGCAAACTAGCTGAAAAGATAACTGATTTTAATGAAATGACGTGAAAGAATATAATAATTATTTAATAATACAGAATTAAGGGGTAAAAAAGTAAAATAAAAGCAAATCAGGTACCTGAAATCTCAGATGCTACTCTAGGTAGCATTTCATTTCAGCTAGCTTATTTGGTTAAATAAACTATTTGTCAAACGCTTACGAAAAAATAAGGTACCTGAAATTTTGGTCAAATAAGCTACTTTGACCAAATCAGGTACCTGAAATGCTTTGTGAAACAAAGCCTAAGTCTGCCAATACCAAGTGATGTTGGAAAATATATACGGAGTACATACTAATTGTCATTTTGAGAAATTAAATTTTTAAAAGGGTTATTTCATATAAATAATCCAAATTATATCCCTCCTTCTCAAATTAATCCAAATTTCAATTTAACTCAAAATAAACCATCTTATTGCCTTTCTTTGCTCATATTGCACTTGGGTCGTTTTTAACTTATGAAATCAGGTAACCCATCAGGTCACTCTATTTTTATCCCTTCATCCTCCTCCTTCAACAGTTCAACCTCCTTCATTAACAATCGCCATTATCAATTACCAGTCCACCACTTATCCGGTACCCTGAACCCACCCAGCCAGCCTTTCCTCGTCATCAACCATTTACACCACCATATTTTAACTCGCATATACGCAAATCAATTTCAAAATCGGAAACCCTAACTCGTCATTACAAATTCACAACCATGTTAATTTCTCACAGCATACACGAAATTAACAATAATACAAAAAAAACTGAAAAAAAAAAAAAAAAAAAAAACAAGATGAAGCAGTACTGGGTTCATGAAACCATTAAAGAGCTCTAAACAAAAACCTTGCTAAAATTCTTAAATTAGATGAAACAAGAAACCCCAAATTCTTGTCATCTCTAATATCCAAAAGCTGAGCACTTGAATCATCCTTCAACTTCGAAAAGGAATCAAGGGCAGATATGAACTTGTACTTACTCGGGTATTTTTCTAATAAGGGAAGACTAATTAAAATGGGTCTCCAATTTCCGACCCTAAAGAGGATAAATTTGAAAAAGACCGAAATTCCCATTAAAATAGGGAAAGAAATGTGGGGTTTTAAAGAGACTGTATAATGTACAAATGAAGAAATTTGATTATTGATATCGAGATTAATTAATCTGAAGATGTAGAAAGTGAGATTTGAAGGGGAGTTTGATGAGATTTGTTGTTCTAATTAATTTGATTTTTGACAAATGTTTGAATTGAATTTGATGGTGATTTGAATTGAAGTTGATTTAAGTTTGATGTTGTAGCAAGGTGATGAAGATTAGGTTGCTGACGGTGGCAGAGTGCAACCAAGAATAAAACTCAGGTTAGTTTGGTGGTGACGGAGTGAGGAAGGGCGTTGGTGGTTGCGTGCAGTCCGGTTACAGAGAAGAAGGACGGAGATAGTGTGAAGGTGGTTTTAGTGTTTGTGGTAAGTGATGGAGAAGTCAGTAAGTGGAGGGGATAACTTCAAAAGTTGAAGGTTGTCACAGATTTAACGACTTAAGTTTTTTTTTTTTTTTTTTTTTTTTGTTGTTGTTGTTGTTGTTGTTGTTGTTGTTAAGTTTGACCTGAATGATAGGTATCCGGTTACTTGTAGCATTGTGAGAAAAATGAGGGTATAGTTCAGGTTATTCATTCTAGGTTAAAGCATAAGTCGGATTAATATGAGAAGACCAGATATAGATTGGATTATTCCTATAAAATAACCCTTTTTAAAATTGTATAGAGATCTTTTACCAGATTAGCTTTAACCAATTATTTTCCAAACTAGCCATTGTCAAAATTAATTACATTGTTAACAGTTTAACAATGGTTAAAATGGGAATTAAAATTCGAAAATGGTTAGTTTGGGAAATACTTTATTGAAAATGGTCATTTTATTAAAAGACCCTCAATTTGGTACCATATTGTATGAATATAGTAGAAACTGGCTCGTATAGGAGAGAATAGGGTACGCGACAAAAGAGGGTAGGACACTGTTGGTGCCTTTTGAAGGAGAATAAGTAACGCAATCACGAAAAATTATATCGCCAAGAAGGCAAGCTGACTAGCATCTGGTCGGGCAGAAATATTCAATGTGGATAGGCGGAGTTGAAACACGCATAAGGTACGTAGTTTATTCCTTCCCTTTGAGCAAGATAGAATTCTTAAAATGCGCATTTCAATGACCAAAAATGAAGATATATGCTATGGGACCTTGAGAAAAACGGTCTATATTTGGTGAAATCGGCTTATTAAGCGCTTGTGGGGGATCATGGAGAAGAGGATGGGCAGTCGGAAAGGGCAAAGGAGAAATGGTTTTGGAATCTCATTTGGAGTACGCGGGTTTGGCCGAGAGTAAAGACCTTCTTCTGGTATGTAATGAAGCTCTGGCTACGAGAAGCAACTTAGCTACACAGGTTTGCGTGTTTGATGCGGACTGTCATATTTGTTTTGGTGAGAAGAAGACTTGTCTTCATCATGCCATGGGGTGTGGGTGGATGGAAAGGATATGGGAAGGGTTGGGAGTGGAGGTGAGATCTTTGGTAGGATATGACAGAGTGAGGGAGTAGGTGGAGGATGCATGGAGGGATTTTTATAGTAGTGAGGGGGAGCTCTGTTGAGTATATATATTTATATATGTTTTGATAATGACAAGTGGTTTATGATTACCTATGCACTATGCCCTTAATCGTTTGTTGAGTTCTTATAGTTTGGATTA
>VHZZ01004727.1:61368-76525 GCA_009801015.1 Silene noctiflora | reverse complement strand
CGGGCAATGCACTACCTTTAGAACGTTCTCCATCTCCCTCAACCAATTATCCAGCAGAATTGGCTCCCCAGTTCCCACGTACTCCCTTGGATTGAAGCGAGCTATCGTGGTACCCATTTTCGCGAAGTCTACCTCACTTCCCTTCTCTTTCATGAACTTCTTCAGCGCCTCAGTAAGCGCCTCCCGATGCTCCAACATCTTAACTACGTCATCAGCACTCATCAGCTCAGCCCTGGCGTACATATCATTCTTCTTTGGCGGCATTTTAACTATACGAAGAAAGGTGGATATGAATGCACAATTCATATCTCAAAAACCAARAATGACCTGCACATACGCACTCGATCGAGTGTCCTCACACACTCGATCGAGTAGAGGCCACTCGATCGAGTTACACGCCTACTCGATCGAGTGCCTCCACACCAGAATCTAGCAGAAACCTACCAAAACTAACTCGATTGAGTTCCCCGAGGTACTCGATTGAGTAGACCCCACTCGATCGAGTCCCCTCACTACTCGATCGAGTGCCACAAAACAGTAGCCTGCCCAACTTTTGCACATAACTCACTCAATCGAGCTTAGCCCACTCGGTCGAGTCCTTCCTACTCGATCGAGTTTCCCCCACTCGATCGAGTCATGCTGACCATTATGCTACCCGCATGCTTTCTCTAACTATATCACAACACTACCATTTTACACAAGAAACTCATACATGAATACTTTCAATCTCAACATATAACCTCATCATTTCACATATAGAAATAGCATAACTAACCACAACATCATATTAAAACATACATATAACACCATACTTATCTCTACACATTCCATTCCACATTCTCCAACATCATACATCCATATACTACCAACGCCTTTACTTCATACCACATGAAATACATACATACGCATATACATCAATTCTATCACATAACGATCCCCTGACACCCCATTGTGACCGGTTTAGAGTGGTAGGGYGAAAACGCGGCCTTAGGACGTCTCCCAAGCTTTTGCATGAGCTCCTACGACTTCTACCCCGGGTTCATTTTATTTGACTCCATAAGTTCATTGGGTTCATTTGTTTTAGGTTCCAAGATTGTCGCTCTGATACCACTTTGTAACACCTCCATACTCCAAAGTGCCTTACCATGGCCACCTTAGGTATAAGGGTGCTACCATCTCGGTTTCCCGAGGCAATGATAATCACAAGATAATAAAGAAACAACTTTAAATAGTAAATTAAATGTTACATCGTTACCAAAAATGTCTAACAAAAGTACCGACTGAAAACAAAGTCTCAAAATCCAAGCTACAACATGACACGGACACAAACACAGCGGAAGACTCTCTATCGTGGTGATTGCCCAGCCATCCCATACGCATCAAAGTTAACCTGCTCAACATCTGCTCACCATCCCCGAATGGATCATCACAGTTACAAAACACAACACGGGGTCAATTACTGCCACAACAACCAAATAAGCAACAACATAGCAATACCGCACCATCTCCTTTATCACTCCTCATCACTGACTACACACCCAAGGTGTGTAGCCCTGCCAGTGGGGGACCGCAGCCGTTCCCACCTAAGCCCCGCTCATCATACCGAGCGATAACCCATGTTCATTAATGTTCACATCCCCTCCCGTGGCGGGTTCCACGGAGGGTGAATCAAAGGCGTGAAGCCACTCTCGCAAGTGACTCCACTCAGCCGAGGACGCACCTCGCAACATAATCCAATCACCACATCCACCATAACACATCAACATCCAAACAATCATATCATATATCATACCATCACAATAACAATAATGCCACACAGTAAAGACAGTAACCGAGTAGGGAAACCCTACCTAAAAGCAATCACCAACAACAACTCAAGCAAGCTCAGAACTGATCCTCTACGAATCCACCTCCTATTCACACATATAATCACATATCACAACCCGGTACCAAAACCCCCAATAACTCCCATAACCCCCAATTAGGGTTTAACCAACATTAATGAAAAGACACAAAAACAGCATGAAGATCTTACCCTCGAGACAAGGAACACGATGACGCAAACGACGCAGAAAACCACCGACTCAAGCTCCGGGATTTGCAAATAACGCGAGTGAACAAGGCAAAGATCTCTTGAGAGGTTTTTGTGAAAGTTTAGAGTTACGAAATAAWGAAAARTCGTCGGTTGTGATTAATTATTAAACTCGCGTTATTAACAAAACCTAACTTAATCGGCCCGCATTACTAACTTACTCGATCGAGTAAGGAGGTTACTCGATCGAGTGGCCCTTACTCGATCGAGTCCCCCTAGTACTCGATCGAGTACCACACTTCCAGACTCTGACTCTAAATGACATAAACTTACTCGACAGAGTAGGCCCTACTCGGCCGAATCACCAAAGGCAGGGAAAACTGTAGTATTACATAGAGCTCACATAACCCATTAGTGACAACACCAAAAGCCAGAAGCCTATCTTTAGTTAACAATCTTTCTTTGACATCCAACCATGCAATGAATGTATGCTTTGGAATATTAAGCCTATTCTAAACCAGAGGAAACCAATACACTTTATTCCGAGGTCCCTGCAACCATTTGTAACTAGACGCAATAGTGTATTCCCCTTTGTTCTCACACCACTGATTATTGTAATATCCATGTTTGATTTTGATTTTTACCTTGCCATATTTTTCTCCACGTCCAGCTTGAGTTAGAGGATGGTTCATAATCATACCAATCCCTACCTTTCATATAGACATGATCAACCCATCTTATCCATAAGTTGTCACTCTTCTTAGACAACCACCAAGTAAACATCCCAATCATAGCTATATTCCATAATCTGCAATTCACCCATATTTCTTCTCAGTTCATAAATATTCCCAAGCAACAGATGTAGCCCCTTCCATACTGTTCAGAACCTGACCATAAATAGTTCTTTCAGATGGTAATGATCCTGTCAATGACAGTGGCAGGAATCACAAAAATTCTAGACCAAAACACATGCAGTTGGGTGAGAGTAGCTTGGAGCAAGACCAGTCTTCCTGTGTAGCTAAGTATCTAAGTCCCCCGACCTATGAGTTTGCCCACAACCTTCTCAACCAGCCTAGTGCAATTCCCAATTGCCATTCTTTTGTAAGAAGTAGGAATGCCTAGATATTTAAAAGGGAAGTGTCCTTCCTTAAACCCAAAAACCCTTAGCACATGCTCCACATCTTCTTGATCATTCCTATTAAAGTAAATGTCAGATTTTTCACAGTTCATTTCAAGTCCAAACACAACAGAAAAGGTGGAAAAAGCTCTTAAAATAATTTTGATAGATTCTCTATCGTCCCTCCTTACAGAACATTAAAAGGTCATCTACAAAACACAGATGACTTAACTTCATAGCTCTAAAGAGAGGATGATAGTTGAAATTCAATTTTTCGGTCACCATTGTAAGAACTTTACTCAGATATTCCATGTAAATGGTAAACAACAAAGGTGACGTGGGATCCCCCTTTCTAATACCCCTTCTTCCTTGAAAGTAACGAAAGCTAGAGCCATTGAGGGACAAAGTGAACCAAGGAGAAGAAACACACACCATGATCCAATTAATCATTTTAGCAAGAAATTTTAGAGCAGTCAGCATTTGTTCAATAAAATGCCACTCTATGGAATTATAAGCCTTTTTTATGTCCACTTTCATTATACATCTAGCGGAGCAAGCTTTCTTATTGTATAATATAACTAAATCTTGACAAATCAGGATATTATCAACAATCTCCCTCCCTTTTATAAAGGCACTCTGGTTTTCACTAACAACCTCAGGCAAGATACTGGCCAACCTGTTGCAAATTACTTTGGAAATAGTTTTATAAAGCACATTACAACATGCTATTGGTCTAAAATATGCAACACTCATGGGCCCATCATTTTTTGGGATAAGAGTTAAGGTAGTAGAATTAACCTGTTTCAGAAGTTTACCATTAGCAAAGAATACTTTGAAAGCTTTGATATATCTTTGCCCACAATACTATAAGCATCTTTAAAGAACTGAGAAGAGTAGCCATCAGGCCTAGGGGCCTTGTTGGCTAGAATAGATGAGAACATAACATCATGAATCTTTGCTTTAGTCACTTCTTTGATTAGTTCAGAAGCTTGCTCCTCATTTAAAACTTTCCCCTGCCTTGCTGTAGGGAAATGAACATCCCCCGCCTCTTTACTTGAACCCAACAAATGTTTATAATACTCCTCAAAAACCTCCTCTATCCCAACAACAGTGCTTTGAGAAACCCCGTGTCTATCCTGGATACATAGAATTCTGTTCTGTATTCTCCTTGTTTTCATTACACTATGAACGTATCTAGTATTATCACAAGCAATACTTGGGATATACTTCCCCCATTCAATTTCACACTACACATTTCCTTTATCCACAAGTCTTAATAACCTATTACAAAAATATAAAAGGTACAGGTTGTGCAAAATAAAAAATGTTATTTAATGAGAATAATTCATACTATATGAGTGCTTCTCAAAATAATCCACACTATATTTTAACTACCATTACACTCAACTATTGCAATCTTTCTCATTTACTAAAACAAGTAGAAGGGCTACATGTTCTACCGGCTTAATTTATTTATTTTACCCATCAACTTTTCCTCCAAAACTTCATTACTCTTCCTCAAAACAACAAAACAACAAAACTCCATTACTCTTCCTCAAAACTGTCCATTACTCTTCCTCAAAACTCCATTACTCCTTAAAACACTATCTCCTATTTTTTTATCTTCTCCAAAATAAAATCTGGCCGAATAATGGAGTATTTTTTTAATTCATCCAGCAGGATTGGAGAAAAAGGATTCAACGTTTTTTGCATGGTGACGCCATTTGGGATTAGGGAAAGAAGGATTCAAGGTTTTGGTTTTCTGGATTTTGTTTGTTATTTTGTTTTGCTTAGTAAAGGTAAGAATTTTGACTGATTCATCTTAGAAAAAATGATACTTTATTTGTTCTTGCTTGTTGAATGGTTATTTGATAATGGGTTTTTAAGGGTTTGTAATTGATAATGGGTTTCTGGGTTTAGTGATTGATAATGATTTTCTAGGTTTTATTTAGTTTTTGTGTTGATTAGTAAAGTTAAGTAATTTGTGTGATTTATCTATGATCATTGTTCGTATTAATCTTAACAACCTTCTTTTCCTTCATCAGTATACGCAAAACAAATTGAAATCCATAGAATACCCAAAAAAAACCCAGAAAATCGAAATCAATATACCCTAAAAAAACCGAGAAAATTTAATAAACATTTAGAAAACACAATTAAAGAGTAAAATTCGAATTAAAAATCCACTAGAAAACCAAGAAAATTGAAATACCATATTTTGAACAACACCAGATACTCAATTGAAAAACCCATAAAATCATAATCAAACGAAAACCCATGAACAATTATCCAAATTTGGATAAAAAAAATTAGAAAATCCAATTATAAAGAGTGAGAATAGATAATGAAGCATGAGAAAAGAGAGAGGGAAAAAAATGGAAAAATAAAATTGCAGGTTAACATGGAGGAGGAGGGAGATGTTGTTAAGAACAAAAGTGGGATTCACGCTTGTTTTTACCTGCTAAAACGTATTTTGAGAAGAGCGGGGTTGAGTGTTAATTAATGAAATTAATCAAACTTCCCAACACGTAATCTCACAATGACCTATAATCTCTAATTTGGTTTCTAAATTCCATTTAAAAGTTTAGTGGCGACTCTTTTCAAAAAGGCTAAAAATGTGTTTATGAAATAAAGGCATTTCCGTGGGCGATTTCCCTCATCCACAACATGGGAGTTTGATTCATGAGAAAAATAAACTCCTCCAAGGAAACCAAACATGTTTCTGACCCAATTAACCCGAAGTTCGCCAAAGAATACTCCATACTATTGGCTCGAAACCCAAAAATGATCCGACCCGACCTAACCCAATCCTAAATGTGTGACAAACCCGAAATAACCTCACTCAAACTAACCCGACTCATGTCCAACCCAATTAACCCGCTTTACCAGGTCTACTTACTACCCTGGAAAAATCATGAAGTCGAAGTGTAGCCATTGAAAAGCGGCCAAAAAACATTGACCACCACAAAAGCATATGAGTAACACTACACCATAGCCCAAAGTTATAGTCCCGTGTCAACTCTCAAACACATAAGCAATCACTCAAAATCAAAATTCCAACCCACACGGCCACATCACACCAACCATATTATTATTACTAATAATATGATATAATAATGGAAAATTCTCACTTGTACCTCTAAGATATGGAGTAATCCCACTTATACCCTTAATTTCCAGTAAAGTCCACATGTACCCTCAAACTATCTAATTACTAATCATCTGTGACCATTATGCGAACTAAGCATTACACCGTCAATGTTGACGTTAAGTCACACACGTTTGCTAAGAACGCCCTTTATTTCACAATTCCAAAGTCCAACCTTTACTAAAACCTACTATGCTTTAGAACTGTGAAAACTGAAAACCCTCTCCCCTCATTTTTCCTCCTCACTTTCATAATATCATCTAACAATCTGTGCAAATTAATTATCAAGTTGTCATAGTTGTTCATCTTCACATATATTGGGTAAGTAATATCTTATTTCTATGTTGCTTTGGTATGATATATTGTTCATGATTCCAATACAATTTTGGGTACAAATTATTTTTCCCCCACCAATTCTTTGGCTAATTGCAGAAGCTATAAGATACCGCTTTGTACTAGCTTGAGGTAAGACTATGGAAATCAAATCAAAACCAATTCTTACTGGGTATCTGTTCAAAGAGGTAATGATAGAGGTAATGATGTGAAGGATGGTAAAAGATAAATGTTGAAAATGAAGTAGTGGGGAAGAAAGGTAGAAGATAAATGTTAAGGATGAAGAAGGAAGATGAATTTGGAGGGAAAAATGATGGTGGGAGGGAAAACAAACATGTCAGGTATTAAGTCGTCTTATGTGTGACTTAACGTCAACTAACGGTCAACTTTAACAGTGTAATGTTTAATTAGCTTAATGGTTATAGATGCTATGTAATTAGAGAGTTGGATGATATAGGTGGACTTTACTGGAAAATAGGGGTATAAGTGAGATTGACTTATAACTAAAGGTAAAAGTGATAATTTCCCTATAATATAATATATAATATTATATTTTCTCTCCAAGCTTGTTCATTTTGATTTTGTCTTCAACCTTCCCTTGATTCCCATTTCCGAGGCTTACACAGCAATACCCCAATTGAAATAGAATCAGTAGGATTGTTGTTATTGTTCATCCATAAGAATGTCAGAAGGGTACTCAATCGAGCTATACTTAGATCCAGCCCTAGAAAACCAAATCCTAAAAGCATGGAACATCTTAGCTCGCCGTCAAATTACTACCCAACTCATCGAAATCGAATCTCGTCCTCATATTACCCTTTTTTCTTCACCATTTATCGACCCCACAAAACTCGAACCCCTTCTCAATTCCTTCTCTTCAAGGCACGAACCTCTCCAGTTGACCTTTTCCTCAATTGGTTTACTCCCTAATCAAAACAATCTCCTCTTTCTGTCTCCTACTCCTACATTATCTCTCCTCAATTTCCAATCCCAGCTTTGTGATCTTCTCAAGAAGGAAGGCGTCCAAGTTACTGATGATTTTGAACTTGATTCATGGATTCCTGTTTGCCCACTTGCTCAGGATGTCCCTAAATCTCGCCTTCCTGAGGCTGTCTCCGTTTTGAGGGAATTTAAGTTGCCTCTTTCTGGCTATGGGATGGATGTTGCTCTTGTCGAGTTTTCGCCTGTTCGAGAGTTTTACTCCTTTATGCTCGGTAACTCTGTTGATGGATGAATCTTTTTACTTTAACTTGTAATCTATGAATTTATTTTAAATTAATTTGGGGTTTTTTTTTTCGTCATCTGCTCAGTATGTTTTAGTTTCAGTTTGGTGATTTAATTTGGTATGTCCATGAATTACGTTGGACCTTGGTTATATAAGTATATGAAATGAATATGGATGGGCTGGCTTCTAGTTTTGTTGGAGTATATTCATGTGGATTGTTGCTGATTGATTTCCTGCTGCTTGATTGCTTAGCTCACTACCTTCGATTTTGCTTATGCTTTTCAGTTTCATCGTTAAACAAAAACATGCGAGAGAGATTCTCACAATGTTTGCCATGCCGCTCTATGCATTTTCGCAACCCTTTTATTATCTGGAACTGTCTTTCATTTTGTACGTGTTTTCATACTGATTGTGACTGAAGTGGGTGGTATGTTACTTGTTTTGGTAAAAAATTACCTAATGTCCATTTAATGCGTGGGTCAAAGTAATCTTACTAAGGTCAAGAATTCAAATAGAAATGACGTGAATGTAAGCAAATCACGAAAGCAAAAAAAAAAAAGATGTAACGACACAAGCAATTGGTGACACGGACAACCCAATGTGGGAAAAACAACGGGGGAGTAATAGTGTAATACAGTGGTGTGTAAGTATTGCTTTTATGGTCGACTTTCGCAATGTGTCTTGAATAAATTCTTCGTGCACTTCTCCCCTTTCTTTTATAGTATTCCAGCCTCTAGGGTTTGCTTATCCAACAGCTTCCGCCTAATTCTCCTGGATCTCCTCCACCTTCCCTAAGAAGTAGGAAGTCGGTTTGACTGATTCTAGCTGCCGTTGTCTTTTATGATCATGAGGCTTCTTTGTGTTTTCTTCTCCTGCGATCCAAAGGCCCTCCTTTCTCCACGTCATTAGTCAGTGCCCCCTACTTTGTCCAATGTTGTGTTGCTACATGTCAGCTGAGTAATTGTAAAAATTACCCCAAACATTACTCAGTTCAGTTCATTACATTCATTCATTGTTCAACATCGTCTTGCTATTGTTGTAAATTGTCTTGTTGCTTGCATCAGTTGTACAATATCTATATCTTGGGTTCAAAAGATCCGCTTTCAGTTAGAACAATATTGTGAAGACTTTTTCTATCGTTACAATTCTTCTTCCGCACCCCAGCCACATTAAAAAGCGAGAGTAGTTATTTGACTTGTAATCTATGAATTTGGTTATATAAGTATATGAATATGGATGCACTGGCTTCTAGTTTTGTTGTTAGTACATTTTGTTTGGAGTATATTCATGTGGATTGTTGCTGATTACCTTTGATTTTGCCTATGCTTTTCAGTTTCTTCATCAAATTATGTTCTACATATTTGCTTTTGCCTATGGTTTTCAGTTTCTTTGTTAAACAAAAACCAGTGAGAGACGATTTCTCGCAAAGTTTTGCCGTACCATTTCTTTTGTACCCCTCTATGCGTTTTTTGCAACCCTTTTATTATTGACTAGGACTGAAAGTGTTTTCATATTGATTGCGACTGAAATGGGTGGTATGTTACTCAGTTCAGTACATTACATTGTTCAACGTCACCTTGCTATTGTTGTAAATCGTCTTGTTGCTTGCATCAGCTGTACAGTACCTATATCTTGGGTTCAAAAGATCCGATTACGGTTAGAACAACATCTGCATTGTTGTTCAGTCGTGTTGCTAACTTACTAAAATCTTTCTAATATTTTAGCATCTTAGAGCTGCATCTGTATTGTTGTCAAATACTAGTAGTATTGCTGCTTGCATCAGTTGAACATTATCTACATCTTGGTGCCTATGATGTGTTTCCAGTGAGAACAACAATCGACAAACTTTTTCATTCTCTCTAGTTGATACTAGAAAATTGCGAATTTGATTCATGTTTATACATTGGTATTGATTTTTGAGGTTCTCTAACTGGAGCTCCATTAAGAGCATGATTAACGGGATAGAGTAGTGCATGGCATTTAGTTTAACTTTTTGACGACATTTGGGAGGCGGTCTCACATGTAAAACCATCTCAATCTCAAATAATTACGTATTCCTCGTTTAGGTAGAAAATAGTTAATAAGTATGTCTCACATGTGAGACATTCTTGCTCACATTTTTGCGTTAATTAGGAGCGGACTAGCGGTGAGGGGAAGGGATGGACTTGGTATTGACAAAAGAGATGTGAGAGTCGGGTTTCTCTTGTTGCACAGCATTATTTATGGTTGTATTTAGGTGTTTATGCTGTAATGTTGTTCCATGGAAGGTAATTGGCATTGGTTTTCTTGGTCGGGTTATTCTGTAGGGTGGATGAGGTGAGATATATACAGATGTTATGTCTATGTGACTATGTCTTAGTAAGGAAGTAATCAAGTATGGTCCTAAATTTTGTATCGGGATTCATCCAGAACGTGGTCTTTGTTTACATGCACTTTCTATTGAACAGCATATTTATATAACCTCTTTGCCTATGTGGACATGTGGTGCCCTTTTCTATTAGGAGTCCTCAGACGTGGTGTGCTATTCTATTGGGGCTCCTTAGACAGAAGCTAAGACAAAAGCAATGAAAACTACTAGGGAGCTTCAAAATATCCAATTGTTTATTATGTTGCTCATCTAATTCATGGGAGTTCTAAAATTCAATGAATTGAATTTTTTGAAGCTCGTTTGGTTACCCTTAAAATATTGCAAAATGGGACAATTTTTGGGGAGTTTTCAACTCCTATATGAGGCAGGAATTTGATTGCCTAAAACCCTCGTAGTTTATTGGAAACTCCTCCATCTTTTCTCCTTCAATTTTACCCATTTATCCCTTAAAAAAGTTTCATGGGTGAAAAACATTAGGTGTTGTTTATAGTAGATAATGGTATATTTGTAATTACAATTCAAAATCATGTGAATTGAAATAATTTAACCTTTCAAAACATGTATAGATACTCGTATTTGTTGATATTGACATTTATAGAAATCCCGTCAAACACCCGATGATGATAGGACAACATGTACTTCAAGTTGGTCATGTCGTTATTTAAGTTCGTTTTACGATGTAAAAGGGACGTTGTCGATGAAACATTTTATTAATGAAATTTTTAAATGTTTTATTCGCTTGTCTTAATTTAAAAATTTAATGAAATTTAAATTAATTCATTTCAAATTCATTTTATTTATTTAATTTGAATTTATTTTCTTTTAAAATATTTATTTTATTCATTTTAGGAATTTGGTTTGAAAAATCGAATTTTGAAACTTTTGAAAAAACGAGTTGAAACTCGTTTGTGCAACTGTTTTAAGGCTCGATTTTAGCTCAATTTTAAGCCCCTTTTCTTTACGAGTTGGCACGAATTTCGAGTACCCTAACCCAATTACCCATCCAACCCATTGGCCCAGCTTCGACCCTCCTTAACCCGACCCAATTTCGTCCCAAACCAACCCGACACCAATAGCCCCCAAACCCGTGTTGATAACCCTCCAAACCCAAGCTATTCGACGACCCAAATACCACCCAAATACCACCCAATCCAACCCCTCTCAAGCCCATCCAAGCCACCCCTCTCCAGCCCATATAACCACCATTGCCTAGCTCCATAACAACTATCCAAACCCATCCAAAACCTCACTCAAAACAGCCCGCCCAACACGCGCTTACAAGCAGCCCATACTCTGTTTTTACCGTGTGTTTTCGAGTTCAATTGGAGCTCAAATCCTCCATTCTAAGCTTCCCCACTTATCTACATTAACCCTACTACCTTCCCCCTTAATAAAAATAAGAAAACCCTATCCCAATCCCATTCAAACCGAGTCCTAACCATACCCAAACACAAACAGTCCAAAAAAACTGAATCCTTTGAACAAACCTTATTTCTATCCTTATAACTACCCATCCACCTCAACCATTAGGAAGAGGAAGCATCCATTAGCAAGTACACACATCATACTCATCATACACAAGAAAAAAACTAGCCAAAAAACCCTAGAAGAGGGCTCGACAGACGCACGAAAACAGAGGCTCCAAATCTGTTTTCGTCCTTCTGCCTTGTCTTCTACCTCGTTTTTCATGCCCTTTCTGTAACAACGAGCATCAAAGCTTTACACTTTCATAAACTAATCTCTTTCTAGTTTCCATAACATCTTTCAAATAAAAAAAACGTTGAGAAACGAGTTCACAAACCGCGTTACAAAATCGCTGCTCAGATCGGGCATTGTGACGTGATATTCAAGTTTCAATTTTGCAAATTTCAATTGTTTTCGTCGAAGACGGCTCCTCGGGATAAAACATTAAAATCGATTACGATCTAAGATATTGATCAACGATACATGTAAGTTGAGGGTGCAAAAATTCCTTCCCTTTCCTCTTTATTTCATTATTTTATCGTTTTTATCAATTATTACCTTTTTTATCGTTTTTTATCGTTTGTTCGTATTTCATTCACGTTCTTATTATTTTGTCGATATTGAATGAAGGAGAACGGGATTTTATCTATATGAACACCGATGGATGGCTATTTTACATGTGTGGATTTGTTTTCTGTAGGATAGATCGTCTTATGGGTAACATTGTATTGTTTATAGCATGTTTAATTGTTTTAATCGTTAATTTAATTCGTTCTTGTTTGAATCAGAATAATTAGAGCATGATATGATTAGATCTATGATTAGGGCTGTTTTGATATGTCAAAGTTTGTATCTTTAATTATTTAATCATGTTATTTGATTTGTTTAACGTGTTTTACATAATTAGCATGTTTATTCAATTAATTGACATGTTTAGTCTAGTTATGAAGTAATTAGATTAAAAGATCGTCTTGCTTGCTAATATGTCTCATGTCACGTTTTTTTGGGTGTTTTAATGTGTTTAATTTGTCTCATATGATTCGTTTCACATGCTTGTTTAATTAATTAGATCTATTAATTAGAATTGCATGAAATCGCGTAAATTAAAATCGTTTGCGTCGGTTTATTTCTTGATATGTGTGCCATGTGTATATGCTGTGAGTTTGCATGTCATTAGGCTAGAATTGGTCTAATTTTATGTATGCTTAATCTGTCTTACATGTTAGAATTGCATGTTTGATCTATTTGTCTAAATTAAGAATTAATTGAAACCCTTTTGACATGTTTAATCAATTTTCATGATTTACTTGACAAGTTTATTTATGAGATGAATTAATATGTCATGATATGATTTAGGGGCTGTTTTAGACATTAATTTAGTCCCTCTTCATTTGTCTTAAGCATGTTTAACTATTTATGAAATAATTAGTTGTTTATATGCTTAATTGTTTATCGGATGCTTGATTTATCGCATGTCACTTGAATGAAACCCGACTTGACTTAAAATAGGCCAAGTAGGACCCATGTGGGGCCGTGAGGTATCGGGAACCGTGCCCTAAGACCACGGCTTTTCTCTGATTCGTTTGTCATCTTGTTTGTAATATCGTATGTTTAATTGTTATTTGTTTTATTACAATTATTGCAATGAACTACAATTAATGCAGCACTTCTACAGTAAGTTGATTCTCTAATCCCTCTTTTGATTGTTTATTTATCATTAGAATAGTTTAAATGAACATTCACATGCTAAAATAACTTGACAAGTTAAATGTGCATTAAATCGACATAGAATCCATGTCACATGTTAGGGTTTAAAACAATGATTACATTTTCGCATGTGATACATAGCCAAATAGCCATTGCTTTGCTTAGTAGAGATCGTTATTGTGACGGGCGGGGTTGGGTGTTAATTAATGAAATTAATCAAGCTTCCCAACACGTAATCTCACGACCTATAATCTCTAATTTGGTTTCTAAATTCCATTTAAAAATTTAGTGGCGACTCTTTTCAAAAAGGCTAAAAATGTTTTTTATGAAATAAAGGCATTCCCGTGGGCGATTTCCCTCATCCACAACATGGGAGTTTGATTCATGAGAAAAATAAACCCCTCCAAGGAAACCAAACATGTTTCTGTCATTTCCTGTGAATTGTATATGAGAATTGAAATCCTATGAGTTGTAAACTACCACAGGTGTTCAATTGTTGCATGAACCAAACGAGCACTTACAATTACTATTAATAAAATGGCCATTTACAGGGCACGGATAGGATACTCGGATATCTGATCCAAATTTCAATAATCTTACTATTCGATATCTATCCTAATCATTCAATATCCGATATTTGAGATAAAAAAATGGATTAGATATCCACATTAATAAATCCGATCCAAAATTTATTGTCGAGGAGGATATAAAATTTCTATATGACATATTTGCGCAACTATACTCCTTCCATTCAACTCCACACACACACATTTCTATAATTTGCAAAATAATAGCCCATTTTGTCCTAATTGAAACACCATATTTACACTAAATGTCACTCATGGCCCACTCTATCACTCATGTGAACCCACCCTAAACTAACAAACGACCCACTTGTTTTTCCCTAACCCAACCCAATTCCCTAATTACTCCCTTCAGAAAAAATTGGCACACCCCTACCCAACCCAATATACCCATTCAAATTATTCCAAAACCCTTATCATACTCCACTCCTCCTCATTCACTCCTCTCCTCACCCGCTCACAACATTTACTCCCTCATTCTCTCTGTCTCTCTAATCTCTCAAGAAGTTTCCTCTCAAACCCCAGCTCTCCTTCTTCCTCTCACTCTCTAAACTCCGCCTTCATCAGCAACTTGTCATCTTATTTCCCTTATTTGCCTATTACTCTTTCACAGATCTTCTTCACCCTAACCAAGTGTTTAGATCTTAGTTTATTTGAATCTTTGTCCTCTTTCACATTGTCTTTCTTCTTTTCCTTTGAATCTTCATCTTTTTTGTTAGATTTGCATGAAACATCCATATGGAAACTGCTCTAAAGAGTGTTTGTACTGTGCTCTTGCTTGGTATCGTCTTGGTTCTTCAGATGATGAAAATGAACATGAAAAATCTGTTACTAACTCACCTCTTCTTAACACGGTTGTAATTTTTAATGGGAGTGGTTATATGTTAATCTTGTGAGTAATACCCCACATTTTAATAAATCATGTTATTTAATGAGAATACTCCATACTATTGGTGTGCTTCTCAAAATACATTTTAATTTCGATCTCAAAATACCCCACATTTTAACAAGGCTTTCGTAGCATTCTTGGGCAAACTTCGGGACGAAGTTCATTTTAAGGGGGAAGACTATAATACCCCATAACTTAATGAAGTTTATACGAATAATAAACGTAAATGTTAATAATTAATTGACAGGCTGGATATAATAATTAATTATAAGTCGATGTTAATGATCGGA
>VHZZ01004723.1:38092-48969 GCA_009801015.1 Silene noctiflora | reverse complement strand
TTCCGAATTCCAATCATAATTGGAACTCGGCACAGATTATTTTCATTCATTTACTATCCAATGCCACTATTACACAAAACACGATCATACATTCGAACTACCTTACACTACAGTACGAGAACACTTTAAACTACAAGCATCCCATTCAGGCCACGTTTCCCATTCTCACGACGTACTAACATAAACCCTTATACACACAATTCTATTTCACCATCATTCATACATATGCTAACTTGTTTGTTCAACATGCGTCTATAGTAAATACATATCGACATTACACCCTAATAGTCAGCTATTACATATCATCACATTTACATTCATACTTAACATATTGCCATTACCCACCACCGCAAGACCTACCTCATACCGTTGTTATACTCRTTCACAAACGTATGTAAATACATTCATCCAACACATTTACCATGCTACAAGACGAATTATCTTATCTAAGGTACATAGTAACATTGTCRTCCATAACATCTTYACATTACCAAATACCCTTTTCACACATTCCCACCACGCCAATTATACTCCATCTCATACACATACATCCCTACACATACTTACATCACAACACATGCATTTTTCTTCACATGAAACTCAAACACACGCCATTACTATTTCATATAGGCACACAAGATACACATACAATTCCCGACTCAACATCCCCATTCGAAGTGACTCGCTTAAGCATGTTGGGGACAAGATTTTGGAATGAGGGCGCCTTCTCACCCAAAACTGATCACTGAGGGGCTCCCAACGTACATACATCAGATTCATTTTATTAGACCCACTACGTTCATTAGATTCATTGGTTACAGGTTCCAAAATCGTCGCTCTGATACCACTTTGTAACACCCCCATCTACCAAGGAGCCTTAACAAGACCTTCCCCAGCAGATAAAGGTGTTACCATCTCGGTTACCCGAGGCAAGTACATATCAAACGTCAATAAAAGAACACTTTATGTTATTACAAGTTGTTACAAGTCATACTTATAAGAAAGGTGATACAACTCATGACACTATCAACTACATAACTAAACTGTCGTGACTCGCGGCGATCTCGTCCCTCTGTCTAACYYAGCAWGATCCAARTGCACCCTGCTTAAACCGACTGCTCACCATAAGGATCACGGCAGACACAACACAAAGAAAACAAACAAGGAAACACCACACAAGGTCAGTACCATATAAGCATTCAACCACAATCACAATCAACACATACAACACCACATCGACTCCCCCACCATACCATACCATATCACATCACCGACTACACACCAAGGTGTGTAGCCCTGCCAGTGGGGGACCACAGCTGCTCCCACCTAAGCCCCGCTTATCGCAACGAGCGAAAAACCCATTCATTAATGTGAACATCCCCTCCCGTGGCGGGTTCCACGGAGGGCGAATCAATGGCGTGAAGCCACTCCCGCAAGTGACTCCACTCAGCCGAGGACACACCTCGCAACACAACCATTACCACACATCCACCATAACACAACATATAACCAAACACCTATAAACATAACAAACAATACAATCAATGGCAACATATAAAACAGTAAATGAGTAGGGAAACCCTACCTCTAGCAATCTGCAGCAATTGGCACACAGTCTCATAGCAACAAGCAACCACCGACTCGTCCTACACCAAACATCACGACAACCTATCACTACCACTACACAATCACTAAAACTAAAAGGGATGATGGTGACGACAACGATAACACATACCTATACCAGCATCCAGGCGACAAGATCGCTTCCTGACACATGCTCCCGTCCCCCAAGGTGACTCATCTCCCCCATTTCCTCAAAAGGGTGAGAACAGAAGAAGAAAAGGCGAGGCGACAACATCTAAGTTTAGGAAAACGAAAATGAAAAGATTCAGGTTTTCTGATATCGCGATATATATTGTATCGCTGGACACAAGCTACTCGATCGAGTAACTAACTTACTCGATCGAGTGCGCCCTACTCGATCGAGTAACGAGGTTACTCGATCGAGTGGCCTCCGCTAGATCGAGTTATCACTCCACGGCACTAGCAATGAGGGACTTACAAGGTTTCAGGACATGCACCCAAGGTCAGTCAACAGTGGTCAAAGGGTCTTAACAGGGTGGGTATTACATATATGGTCCAGCTTGGAAGGAGCTCATGGCTTTCTGGCACACTGAGTATCTCCTGAGCACTACCTGAACATCTCCTATCATCTTGGGCCAGTAGAATTGATCTTGCAAGAACTCTAGTGTTTTATGGACCACAAAGTGTCCTCTTAACCCCCCCCCCCCTGAATGGACATCCCTTATCAATAGGTCCCTTTAAGAACCCTTAGGAACACACCTTTTATTTCCTTGGAATAGGAATCCTTCTTGCAGCAGATATTTGGTTCCCTGAGCTGGATGCTCTTCAACTTGAGTGATCCACTCCTCAGAGAAATCAGGGTCCTCCTTGTACATCTCCTTCATGAATTCAAACCCTAGGACCTTTCCTTCCATGACTCTAAGCAGGGAACGCCTCCTTGACAAGGCATCTGCTATAATATTCTACTTCCCTTCCTTATACTTGCTTGAAAATATAAATGATTGCATGAATTCCACCCACTTGGCATGTTTGTGACTGAGCTTGTGCTGGCCACTGATGTATTTTAGTGCCTCATGATCTGAGTATAGGACAAAGGGTTTGGGTTTCAAATAATGGCTCCAATGCATGAGAGCCCTGATAATATCATAGAACTCTTTATCATAAGTGGAGTAATGCAGCTTGGCTCCACTCAAATTCTCACTGAAGTAAGCCACAAGCTTCCCTTCTTGGACCAGGACAGCTCCTATAACCACACCACTTGTATCATACTCAATCTCAAACAAGCAATTGAAATCAGGCAACCTGAGGATAGATGCCTCACAGAGAAACTTATTAATCAGTTTGAATGCCTGCTGTGCATTCTCAGTCCACTTAAACTCTCCTTTTTTCATGCATTCAGTGATTGGTGGCACCACTGAAATGAAGTTTTTGATGAAACTCCTGTAAAATGAAGCTAGTCCATGGAACCCCCTTACCTCTGTGATGGTTTTAGGGATTGGCCATGACTTAATTGTAGAGACCTTCTTCTGATCCACTGAAATTCCCCCTTCCAGACACAATTTATCCCAAGAATGTCACCTCCTCAACCATAAAAGTGCATTTCTCCAACTTGCCAAACAATTTCTAATCTCTGAGTATCTTAAACACTACTTCAAGGTGTCTAAGATGCTCTCCCTTGCTGCTGCTATATATCAGTATATCATCATAGTAAACCACAACAAACTTGCCTAAGAATGGCCTTAGTACTTCAATCATCAACCTCGTGAAAGTACTAGGTGCATTTGAGAGGCCAAATGGCATCACCAGTCATTCATACATGCCATGTTTTTTTTTTGAAAGCATTTTTCCACTCATCTCCCTCCCTAATTCTCACCTGGGGATACCCTTGCCTGAGATCTACTTTTGAAAAGATCCTGGCACCACTCAATTCATCAAGCTTATCATCTAGCCTTGGAATTGGTAACCTATACTTAACAGTGATGTTGTTAATGGATCTGCTGTCTGTACACATTCTCCAGGTTTCATCCTTCTTAGGGACAAGTAGTGCAGGAACTGCACAGGGACTTAAGGACTCCCTGACAAACCCTTTTCTCATGAGTTCCACAATCTGGTGCTACAATTCTTTGGTAGCTGCTGGATCACTCCTGTAGGTAGGTATGTTTGGCAACACAAAGCCTGGTACAAGATCAATGTGGTGCTCAATCCCTCTCAAGGGTGGCAGTCCACTTGGCAGCTCCCTTGGGATCACTTCTTTAAACTTCTGTATCAGAGGTTTCACTTCAACTGGCACCTCTGAGGTCTCCTTCTCAGTCACTTGTTTGGATAACAGGACCAATACAGGTTGATCTTGTATCATTTCCTTGATCATAGCTGCCTCAGATAAAAACAGTACTTCATTGACTTCTTCAAGCATGCTAGGGCTCCCATAGTTCCTATGGTTAGGGGGCAATGGGGTCAGTGTGACCTTCTTGCCTCCATGCTTGAAACTGTAGGTGTTCTCCTTGCCCTGGTGTGTAGTGCTCCTATCAAATTACCATAGCCTCCCCAGCAACAAATGGCAGGCATCCATTGGAACAACATCACATATTACTTCATCCTTGTAAACTTTGCCAATTGAAAAAGAAATAAGGCACTGCTTATCAACCCCTACTTCAGCTCCCTTGTTCAAACACCTTAGTTTGTATAGGTTTGGGTGCTCATGGGAAGGAAAACTCAGCTTTTTGACCAAGTTGGTGGAGGCTACATTAGTACAGCTTCCCCCATCTATGATCATGTTTCACACTCTCCCCTGAACTGTGCACCTACTCGTGAAAATTAATGATCTTTGGTCTGCTTCTAGTGGAGTCTGTTGTGAATGCATAACCCTCCAAAGAATCATGTTGTGGCCTGTGTTAGGGTAAGCCACCACTTGACTTGGACTCTCATCAACCTCTATCTCCTCCATGATCAAGTTTTCTTCCTCCTCATACTCAACTAGACCCTCTCTTTCCCACTCCTCTACCTCCATTGCTGGGAGAGCTCTGTTAGAAGCATATTTCTTCTTGAAATGGCCATACCCCTGGCACTGGAAGCATTTGATCTTGTCCCTGGCCAAAGGTGTGCTAACTCTAGGGTTAGGGGGTCCCATTACTTTATGCACAGCAGGTTGGGTGACTGGTTTGGGTGTCTCGCCAATCCTGACACCAGTATAGGGTTTGTAAGGAGGTTTGGGTTTAGATATCACAGGTTTAGACTTCCCCATCTTCTCCACTCTTAGAGATAGGTTCACCACATCATCATAGGATCACAGTGGTTGCATCCTAACCCTTTTAGCAATGTTCTTATCTAATCCCTCAAGGAACCTAGCAATCCTTTACTTAGGTTTCTCACTGACCTCACACTGAAGAGTCAACTATTCAAACTCTCTCAGGTAAGCCTCAACAGTTCTTTCCTCTTGTTTGAGCTTAGACAGTTTAATAAAAAGGTCTTGGGTGTAATCTTTAGTGACAAACTTATCTTACAGATTCTTTTTAAGCTTGGTTCAGGACTTAAGAGGTTCCTTTCCTTCTCTTAACCTCTGGTGCTTAAGATTGTCATACCACAAAGATGCATAACCTTTCAATTTTAGCACAACAACCTTACAAGCCTTGGCATCATTTTAATTCTTAAACTCGAATATTTTCTCAACATCTCTAATCCATTCTAGTAAGTCATCAGGGTTTAGACTACCAGAAAAGTCGGGGATCTCTACCTTGAGATGTTTGTCTGATTCCTCAATGTGCGCAGCTTGGCTTTTGGTGCTTTCCTCTGAGTCTGACCAATCCTCATGGACCTGGTGGCCCCTCCTTCCTCCCACAAAGACACCACGAGCTATGCCTCTGCCCCTGCCTAGTGGTTCTCTCCTGGGATTAGGATTTGGGACCCTCTCCAATGACAACATTCAGGCCATTGACCATGACATCAACTGTTCCTGTCAATTGTTCCACCTATTGTTCAATACCTGCAAGTCTCTCTTCACTCATTGGGTTATTTTTGTGTTTTTATTGTAGTTAGGGTAAAATGAACTCACTTGAATCTCAACCAAATCTCTGATGACCAATTTGCAGTGTAATGCCTCAGGACTGACAGGATTTTTAATGAACTTAGGCAATTTTTTAAAAATAGTAATGACCTCTAAAATTAATGAAAATTTGTGACAATTAATTTTAATATATAAAATAATTTATGACCAAGTTTGAGGATTTTATGATGAACAGAAGTATTTTTAATAAATCACACAATCCAGGCTATCAGAAACTGAACTGTTCTGAGACTCAGGACTATTTTAATGAACTCGACAGTAAATGGGACTGGATATAATTTCCAACCTGGTTCCCAAGTAAGCACAGGGACTCAACTTAACAATTTAAGAAGACTTAACTAAATAAACTCAAGCAAGCACGGAGTTAACTTTAAAAAATCCCAACCAACAACAACCAGAGAGTTCAAGCAAGCACAAAACTGTTCAATTGCTACTACCAGGTACTTAATCAGTATCTAAGCAAGCAAAAGACATTATCAAGCCTGACTTGTAACTAAGACTCAGCAAAGTTAAAATATTTTGAGGAATTGAAAAGGATTCTCAAGTTTTCATTCAATTGATCAATGCCTTAAAAGAGCACACACAAGGTCCTTATATAGGTCTTGTCATTAGGTTACAGCTCGAATAAAGAATACATCCAAGGGTCGGGATCCCTCCTAGGATAAGTACAAAGTCCATAATTATTTTACTGCTGAAAAAGAAAGTAAACTAGTAAAAATAAAAAAGCAATGGGGTAAAACAGACTGATGCTGATGGCAAAATAGTCAAGGCCGTTTGTCAGTAGCCTTGGGGCTTGCATTGCTTTATGTAATCTGAGAAAATGACTTGCAAAAATAGCTTCACAATTGTCTCACCAAAAGAGGAATCTTTACTTTATGCTTTATGCCTTTTCTGGTTTTTGTTGCATTGTTTGTTTTGCTGGAAAAGGTTGAGCTTGGACTTGAACTGGGACATGGCTTGGGTGCAGCTTGAGCTTAGTGTAAGGGCCTTTCAGCTGGCCATGGTGGCAGCTGGTACTGGACCCTGCACTGGTACTTTTGGCTCTCCATTTCTGGTCTGTCATTTGTTGAGAATAGGTTGGCATTGTGGCCTGGTCATTGCCTACTTGGCTTAGGCCCTGGCTAGGCTTCACTTCTCTGTTGCCTTGGCTCTCAGCTCCTGCTGTAGTATGGCCACCTAAAACTAGCAAATCTAATTAACTAGCTATTACAAATTCGGAAACCAACTCCTCGGTTCCTTGAACTTCATTGGAACGTCTTCCAATAAACTCCGTCTCGTGAAACTCCACGGTCTTCATCGGAAGTCATTTCCGATAGGCACCGTCTTTTGGAATCCGTCGTTAGAAAATAATTACTAATAAATAAATTACATAAAATTTCCTATTATACATTAATGAAAATAAAATAAATCTATTAATAAATACAAATGGACGATACGAGATCATAATTAATTACAAACCAACCGATATTCCCTTACATTACGGGTAATATCGATTAAYTAACCGGGTCATACTAGGTACAAAATACATGAATTACATAAATAATTAAATAAATTAATCAAATTCAATTAAGATAAAAATTATCTAAGATGCATTAAAAATAAATAAAAAACTCATGCCAAATCGTCCTAGTTTACCGACAACGATATATAGAGCTCGGTTTTGCGGAATTAACGATTTTTAACTATTAAAAATATATAATCAACACTTAAATCATATTTAAGTTCAACCTAACATCCCAAAATGATTTAGTACTCAAAATTATTCCCCACTAATTTAGTTAGGTTGAAGTGATCATGTATGCTAATATTACCAATTTAATCATAACAATTATGAATTAATTCCAAAATAATCATAACACTTATGAAAAACCAGAAAATAAAATTTTGTATATTCTGGCACCCTTCCAAGAACACAAAAATGTCAAAAACTCTACCGCATTTTTCATAACTTTTATGAAATAATTTCAAATTAATCATAAAAATCATGAAAAATACAAAATAAAAATTATTTACATTCTGGAACAAATTCTGGAGCCTGGTTATGGCAAAAAAATTGACAAAAATTCTGATTAAATATTTTGAGAAAAATATAGTTACATTTTATCGACTTTTATCACATAAAAACCAATAAATATGAAAAATTAATCAAATTAATTTCAAAATTTACATCTAATGTATAAACCATGCATGTAACCTTAGATAATTATCTCATGCCATAAAAATTTTTTTTAATGTTTTCTTAACCAATAAAATCACTTTTTATTGATTTTTAACTATTAAAAATCAATACTCATGCAAAATTAATCAAATTAATTTTTAAAATTCACTTAATATAATTAAATAATGCATGAATGACTACATACAAACTTTATGTCCAGAATTAATATGCAACTAATTTAAGTTAACTATTAACCAATTTTAATGCATATTAACTCGGTTTTAATCGAAATAACTTAATAATTTGCAAATAAATTTCACAAATTATGAAAATTGATCACTAACATTTTAAGATCAATAGGTTAACATGAAAAATAAAATTTCATGCAAAAACAAATTTTTACATCAAAATTTCATTTTTATCAATTTATCGTATAAAGTGACAAAAGCGTCTTAAGATGACATGCATGCAGTTAACAATGCTCTAATACCAATTGTTAGTATTATAACCCTAATTAGACACCTCTAATTAAATACTAAATTACATTAATTTAGTTCAAAGTGGTCTAAAATAACATGCATGCAATAAAAACACTAATCTAGTGAAGAAAAGAAGAAATTTCCTTACATTGAGTTTAAGGCAAATAAGAACAACAACTATTGGTGTCTTATGGAACATCTAAATGCTTTGTATGATCCTCCTTTATGAGTCTTCAAAGTATAAGACCTCATCTTGGTTGCATCTAAGATTAACACAAACAACGTGAGTTTACTAACTAGGTAAACCTTAGATTAACTCTTAATAATATTTGTAATAATATTACTTTAGTATAATACAAGTGTATATTATAATTTGTGAATTTTTGATGTGGCTTTTGAATGAAAAAATAAAGAACAAATTATTCTTTTTTTATAAATGAATTAGAGAGGTTTTTTAATTATATATAAGTAGTCAAATTTGCTCATCAAGTGAGGTATTTATAGACTACAAAATGTAAAGAATTCACATAAATTTTGTAGTGGGTTGGTGCCAAACCACATGTGATGTTCCTCAACATCCAAAGTGGCGGCACACATGAGTTATTCGGGTCCATTTCCACTTCCGACATTTGTCCTACAAATGCTTATAAGTCTTATATTTAATTATCTTATATAATTAAATATTAATTTGATTATTTAACACTTAAATGTCTCAAATTAATTAATAATATACACTTAACTTTTAAGTGATATTTGAACAGTTTATCAATATAAAAGTGTCTTATAAAACCCATTTAGCTAATATTAGCACTCTTTGTAACATATAATATCTAATTACTTCCGCCTCACAACTTATATATAAACCACGTAATATTTAGTAATTAAGTATTAATTAATAAATATTATTCAATTTTAATGATATTAAAAAAATTTATTAGTCAACTATCATATAATTGAATAATAAACTCTCTCTCGCCCCGAGTTATAAACTCGTATCAAAACCTAACTTACATGACTAACTCTTTAGTCATATTATTTAAGGGACTAATTAAATGTATCTTATACAAATAATTAATTTTTCCATTTGTGCGTCATCTTATGGGTGTGACCTAAAGGGATCAGTTGAACACCGTCGTCAAACGACAGTAACGTCTAACTCTAGTCAGCTGAGCGTTACTGATATACGTTGATCAACTAACGAGTATATAATAAATATATCCCGAATATATTCCTTTTATAAGATTTATTAAATAGACGCACTATTGTGGAGGACACCTACTCCAACAGTGTTGACATTGGGGCAGTGTTGATTCAAGGCCAGAAACCAGTGGCTTATTTCAGTGAAAAATTAAGTGGTGTCAAACTAAATTACTCCACTTATGACAAAGAATTTTATGCACTTGTCAGGGCTCTTTCACATTGGAGTCACTACCTAAAACCAAGCCCTTTGTGTTACATTCTGACCAGGAGGCCTTGAAATACATAAGTGGCCAACGCAAATTGAACCACGGGCATGCTAAGTGGGTTGAGTTCTTGCAGTCATTCACTTTCTCAAGTAAGTACAAAGAGGGCAGATTGAATGTTGTTGCAGATGCTCTTTCAAGGAGGCATTCCTTACTGACAGTCATGGAGCAAAGAGTTATAGGCTTTGAATTCATGAAAGATTTATACAAGGATGATCCATATTTCTCTAAGGAGTGGATAACTCAGACTGAAGGGAGCAGGGCTCAGGAAAACAAGTATGTACTGCGGAACGGTTTCCTATTCCATGGCAACAAACTGTGTGTGCCAAGGGGCTCTTATATGGATCTGCTAACCAAGGAGGTACACTCAGGTGGCCTAGGAGGACATTTTGGGGTCTAAATGACACTGAAGATACTATAGGACCAGTTTTATTAGCCTAGAATGATGGGAGATGTCCAAGGTGTCCTCATAAGGTGTTCAGTGTGCCAACAGGCCAAGAATTCATTCCAAGTTGGCCCCTACACTCCATTTTCAGTGCCAAACAAACCTTGGGAGGATGTAAGCATGGATTTTATTATTGCATTACTAAGAACCCGGACAGATAAGGATTCAGTGATGGTAGTTCTTGACAGATTCAGCAAAATGGCTCACTTTGTAGCATGCAAGACTGAGGATGTTGCTAGTGTTGCTGAACTTTATCTCAAGGAGATTGTGAGGCTACATGGAGTACCCAAAACCATAGTGTCTGACTGAGATACTAAGTTTATGAGTTATTTTTGGAAGACTTTATAGAGGTTGTTAAAGACCAAGTTGTTGCTCAGTACTTCTCACCATCCTCAAACAGATGGCCAGACTGAGGTCACAAACAAAACTTTAGGGAGGATACTGAAGTGCATTTTCAGAAATTCACTGAAGGATTGAGATTTGAAATTGCCGCAAGCTGAGTTTGCATTCAACATAGAACCATCTACTACAACAAGCCACAGTCCCTTTGAGGTTGTCTATGGGATCAATCCACTTATGCCCTTGGAGTTGTTGATATAGGAAATATCGGTATATTTCATCAAGAAATTTTCGGATTATAACGAAATTATGAAATATGAAATTACGAGTCATAAACGAAAAGCATAAA
>VHZZ01004721.1:41004-62344 GCA_009801015.1 Silene noctiflora | reverse complement strand
CTACTCTTGTAATAATTCTTAGTGTTCATAATAAAAGTCTTTACATTACCTAAAACCTTTCTCATATTTCTAAGTAATAACTTTGATCCTAATAACCTCCTTTGTGGTTGTACTCACTATGTGTCCGTAAACTTGACGGCTTTCTTTGGAATGAATACTCGCTCCGTTCCAGTCAATAATTTATACTTGCTTTATTTACCCCATAAATTAAAACAAGTGTAAACTATTCACATGGACAAATGAAGTAGAATAGATTCAATATTAGCTTGTTCTTATTTCCTCTTCTTAGCTTGTTCCTTCTTGTTTAATTTGGTAGAGTAATCTTTTGTTCTCTATTCCACGTTAGTTTCTTTAGTTGCAAGTTTTATTTTCTGTAAATTTGAATTTTTAGTTTACTTGTCTTCCAAGAAAGCCATGTATTACGATAACTATGTAAGAGGTCACCAACTATAAAGACATGCTATGGTAACTATAAGTCTATAACAACTTGATTATCCGTAAACTTACGAAAAACTTCCTAGGAAACGAATAATCTAACCCTAAAAAAATTTATAAACGAAAAAAGACATTCAATTTTAATGCGCGCATATAATTTACTATTCATTGTGTAATTTGAATAAATCGTCTATATAACATACTCACTCCGTTTCGGTCATTTGTTGTCATTTGGTTTTGGCACAAAGACCAAGGAAATAGGAGAGAGTTAATTATAAGATGAAAAATGGACTAAATTAAATGTGAAGATCAAATTACTCATCAAATGCAATACTAAAATAGAAATGACAACAAATTATTGAGACTCCCCAAAATGGAGAAGAACAACAAATAACCGGGACGGAAGGAGTAGTATTTTCCATGATTCCTAACATATTCGGTAGTTGTAGATATCAAACTGACTTAGTTGGTAAAATTGTAAGGGCTAGTGCTCGTAACCTAGGTTTAAAATCCGTCAGCATTAAAATTGACTTTGACTCCCTTTACACAAGAAAAACATATCCAATAGTTGTTGCGGCTCAACAACCTGATACCATCGTCATCATCAATTTCTCTTTCACTAAATGTTCCGTTTATTTGTTATCCTATTTCATTTTGTGGTGTCTCAGTTAATTGTTGTCCTTTCTATTTTAAGAATAAACTTGATGAGCAATTTAATCATTCACATTTAACTTGATCACTTGTCGTGGCTCCCTCCTCTTTCCTTGGTCTTTATGTCAAAACCAAATGACAACAATTGACCGGAACGGAGAGAGCATTAAGTAAACTCCATTCAATCATTCATCATATGATACGCGAAAAAATACACATTCAACATTAATCGAGTTTAAGAGATTTCAATCCAAATATATATTACGAAGTATTATCTTACTCCTTTTGAATTAATTTGTTTATTAAGTAAAATACAACTAAAACATGAAAAGTATCTATAAAAAAAACAATTGAAAAGTAAACTTGATAGTTCGTGTCTAATATACTACTCCGTAACTAAATATATATATTTTTTAACTCGATCTTTTTTATTGTCCTTGAATTCCAGCACTTCCACCTGACGGTATTTCTCGGTATACCATTAACGCCATCACAGCCTACAAGGTAAAAAAAATTGTTATGATATATTAACAACAACAAAAATCCAATATATATCCGTCTCATATATGAAAATAATTTGCATTATTGATTTTATGATTTAGCAATAATAATTAATAATATAAACTACTTAGTTTCGTAGTTAGAGACTTAGAGTTATATTAGCTTCCATCTAATCTGAAAACAAAATAATATACTCCGTACATAATATAATTATTATTATTAACATCATCATTATTATTATAAAATTACAGAAAAAATAAAATAAAATTGAACTTGACAGCTCGACTTACCAAATGTTGCAAAACAAAGAAGTAAAATTCAATGCACTTGTATTTCTTTTTTTCAATGAGATAAGCAATAGCAAACGCCGTAACATAAAATTCCAAAGGAATATTGTTGATAAACCTACAAAATTTAACAAATAAAAAACAATAAATAAATCAACATAAAATTAACTTGAAGATTAATAAATAACAAGTGAAATTAAAGGAACGTAGTGGCCGCCAAGATTATATCTCAGTTGCCCACTAATGTTTTGTAAATTTTAATTTTATCTTAATAAAAGGCGGTCTTTTAAAAATAATAATAATAATAATAATAATAATAAGCAATTAATAATTGAATTAATGAAGAAGAGTAGTGTTACGTACGGAGCATACAATGGCAGCGACTCGAAGGACGACTCTAGATTATAAGTAGAGCTTGTAGCTAATAATATCGAAACAATGACGCATACAATGGCAGCGACTCGAACAGCGACTTTAGAAGCCATGAATAAGCTACGTGAAAGTGCTTAGATTTTTCGATTAATAGTTTTGTTTATGCGGGTTTTGTAGCAGCTTGATTAACTTGTAGAATTAAACTGAGGCAAGACTATCTATATATACTCATCAATGTAAAATTCCTACTCCTAGTAGGTAAAAATTAAAGATTCCTAGTCCTAAGTAATTAAACTATCGTTCTTTATAATAATCTTCTTGGTTTTTTGCTAAAAGAATTATATTAATTACTCGTATTTAATTATTAGTTAATACTTAATAATTAGCTAGATTTTGGATTTTTCTATTTAGAATTGAATTCGATTTAGACATGGATTTGAACTTGGACTTGAACTTGCGGTTCGATCAACAAGTGTACATGGATTCTACTATTCTAATATGGAGCTAGTTGTAGGCGGTATAGTTATGACACAGACAATGAACAGAACAAACTTACAGAACTTAAGATAAGATGTCGTGGCGTAATCAGAATCACTGCCCTAAAGTTGTATTTGCCCTGCTCGATACACACGGCCTCTTGGCAACCAACCCCCAGGGTTACACGACTTCCGAGCCTAAGGTGTACGACAAAGACTCAGATTGAGAACTACTAACAGAACGTTGCCAAATATCAGCTAGGGAAAACAGAGAAGGATTTAGAGAGATGAGAGAAGACTCAATGTTTTTTGTGTCTTGAGAAATGATGTAGGTAGGCTGTTTTATAGTGAAAAAAGGAAGGATCCAGAACCGTATTAAAGTGTCCTCGGAAATGCAAAATAGTAATCTGCACAATCAGTTTGGTAAGTATACAAAATCAGTATGGAAGACTGAGCCTTTTACTTTCGGAAATTGTGCAAAAAATAAGTAGAGAATAAGTGAGCACACACACAAAAGAAGCCTACGGCCCGCACCGCAAGTGCTCTACCAGAGCCCGTGCCCGGCCCGGCCCGGCCCGGCGTGCGCGCGTGTGGTGACGGTGTCCCCTCACTACTACACATATTAGTAGTGTAACACACTAGTTCACTTATAAACTACAACCTCTTAGTTTATTTAATCAATGTGGGATAAGAAAGCTTCTTTTGAAGCATTACTTCCAACACTAGTACTAAATACGGCGTAATAATATCGCCAATTTACAATTGTTAATTCGCATATAGGAAGGTTTTAACTAGTGGCGGACTTAAGAGACCTAGAGATTAGTCTCTTCTGGACAACGAACATTCGAAAGTTTTAGTTAAAATTGATTTAATTTGACATTCAAAAGTAAAATGTAATACTCCGTAGCATTATGCTATTTATATCATTGCCTTGGAGTTTATAACTTAAATTAGTCTATGCTCGAGTTATTTCCATTATAATCTGTATTTACTTATTTCATTTTTTAAATAAGTGGTCAAAGTTTGATCTTTGACTCTTACAAATGAAAAAATCCAACTTGGGAATCACTATTAGGCATTCACACTTATTTATCCTACATTAGATACACGTATAAGTCGACTCTGTAATGCTCCTACAATTAATTTTATTTAAGACGGTAATATCCATTTTATCCAAACAGAGCACACTAATCCAGTAATCGTAGGTGAACTATATAATTCTTTTGAACATACGAAAATTCAAAACTCAAATTCACATAACAATGGCGGAAGAATCTCCATTACAATCTTCTACTAACATTTCTCCACTCTCAAATAATCATAATATCCCTACCATTCATCCTCTTCAAACCCTAGAACAAGATTCGTCTTCATTAATCAACCCATTTCTTCTTAAACCCCAAAAAACCCTAATTTCTTCAGAGCAATCTCCCAATAACCCAAGACCCAGTTTTGACGACTGCCCTCTTACTAATTCTGACCTAATCGATGATGGTTCAGAGGATTTAATGATTATTGATGATTTTAGTGAAGTTTCTGGGATTTCTGAGGTTCAATTTGGGGAAAATCGGGATACAATTGAGGGTTTTGTTGTTAATAATGGTGAAAGTTCTGGGATTTTGATGAATAATAATGATGTGGGTTGTTCAAAGAATGGTAATCATGTAACTTCTTCATTGAGCAGTGAGTTGAGTGATGAAACCCTAGTTGTTGGGGTTTTGGATGGTGTAAAAAACAGTGGTAAAACGGGTAAAAAGGGTAATTTTAATGATGTTTGTGTTAATGATAGTTCAGGTGTTACAGAGAGGAAGATAAAGTATTCAAGAAAAGAGTTGGAGGAGCTTAAATTTGTGAATGTTGAGTATCAGAAGAGGTTATGGGAAGAGGTTTACAGCGGTTTAGCGGATAATGTGAAGGGAATTTTGTGTTCTAATAATGTTGGGAAGAAGAGAAAGTATTCAAGAAAAGAGTTGGAGAAGCTTAAATTTGTGAATAGGAAGTCTCAGAAGAAGTTTTGGCAAGAGGTTTACAACGGTTTTGCGGAAAATGTGAGGAATGAGTATGATGAATTGGGTAGCTTTAAACCGAATAAGCATCAGTCTGGTAGGAAGAGAAATTACTGTGATCAAGTAATTCTGGGTATATGTTCTTCCACTTTACTGTTTTATAGTGAAATTTGTTATGTTTAGCCTTTAATCCTGCCTGAAAATGTTCTCTATGTCTTAAACTATTGCCTGGTATTGATTGTTAGCGTTACTCGTGTGCCGGTTTTGGGTTCTTGCTATTATGTGTTGACAAGAAGGGAAGTATGATGTTTGTTGTGATTAGATTTTAAAGCAGTTTTTTTCTTGTCGAAATGCTGAATTTTTCCTGTCACAACTGTGTTCAACTTATCTCCTTTAGTATTGAGGAAATGAGACGTGTATTTGTGAGGTATATGCCTCAAAGTATTGGAGCAGGTTTCGTCTTGATATTATTGAACATTACTCACTCAGATTGCTGTCTAGCTCTATATTTCCATGCTTGCTAAATGGTTTCAGGTCTTCTTGATTATGGATTATGAATGTCCTTATATCACTAGACCAATTTTAATATTTGACACGTCAGAACAATGCTATTGCTGCACAGAAACTGTACTCTTTGAAGAATTAGGGTTTATTTGGATACGATTGTAGGAGGGAAGGGGAAACATATTCATGTTGATATCGTTTACCTCAATTACCTTCGCTCTCTTTACATCTATCGAAACAAAGGGTAAATGTCTGGCTACAATACTAGGAGGAAAAATAGGGCCGTAGTGTTTCCTCTCCTCTTTACTTCAACTTGCTATTTAAGACTTTCATCTTTCATTTTTAATTTTCATTTCTTAAATCTGCCTTACCTTTTATGCTCGCTCTCTGCACATTTTATTTGGTCAGAGATGGGGTGTAGGGTGTACTGATTTTTCTGCTCTTAACTTCAACTTTTGTGATAGAACTCCGAGGTTTAACTTTTAACGTTCTCATTTTGCATGATGATGCTCAAAGCTTATAGTGTGTCTTTTGTTGGTCTCTTTCCAAAAGTTCCCTCAATTTCTTCACTGGTTTATCCTTCAAACAGTCTTTGTTTGTCTTTTCTCTTCTACAGTAGGCGTGCTATCTTATCCTCAGTCTACGAGCTTCTTTTCTTTTACGAGTATACATTTTTTCTACTTTGAATGATTTTGCTGCTCAAAGCACTGTTTCGAGGGAAAGATGCTTGCTTAGTCTTACCTATATGATAGTGCATGGCTGCTGGAAGGGGACGAAATTATTCAAACATATATGTCTTCAAAAGCAATAGCATTGTCAACTGCTAATGCCAGCAATCACTATGAATGAGTTTGATTGTGTCAATGCATTTGGCTTCTACGTCTATGAATATGTGGTGGTGAGACTCAATTTATTGCTTCATTCCTATTGATGTGCATGTTATGCGCATATTTGGCCAATCCTTGGAAGCGCTTTAAAAAAGTTTCATGATACCTTTCAGGGGACTCATCCTCAGAGAATGTTGTTGATGATGTGGAAGTAAGGAACTCAAATGAAGAGGATTTTGGGGAGTGGAGCGAAGATGAAGAGAGCGATGATGAGTATCAGAGCATTCGGAGACCTGCTTTTATGGTTAAAGGCGAACCAAATTTTGAATCTGGGCCTCCTGAAGATGGGTTTGAATATCTTAGGCGTGTCAGGTATTTCTATGCTGTTTTCAGCTCTCGCATTCTTCTTGTGACCCATTGTCATAATTATATTTAATAGTAGAATGGTGCAAACTTCCTTTTCCGTGCAAAATATATTTTATATCATCATACGAGTAGTTCGTTCTGTTTCAAAACGTGGCCTGCTTATTTACTTCCCATTTACTATCATCAAATTTCATCATGCAATGTTTATTAATGCATATTTGCATGTGATCCCAAATCTCATGTAAAACATTACCCCAGTGACTCAAGGGCCTTGCAAATTGTGGTGTAAGAGGGCTTGGATGTGAGCACTCTTACACTACGTTTTGACAACACAGAAAAGTCTCCCAGTGACTCATAGAACATTGCGTCAAATGACGGCTACTTCACTTTAAAAAGAACTGTAGCTAGCGTAGTGAGTAAAAAATTTCTCATATATTAGTTTTGACTTAGTGTGCCACATAATCCCGGCTACAGTCTAATGATAAAACAAATCTTCCTGCATAAGTGCATATAAAAGTTGCATGTGTGAAACCATTAACTATATGTGTATCCTGGTAAGCATCCAGCTGAAACTTGTAGTTAACATTCATAGGGTACTTCGAAAGGTGAGATACTGAGATGCCTGTTGTGCTTTGGTGTAGTGTTTTTAACAACTGAGAAGTTTCACTTATTACATTAGTATTTTTTTTTATCCTTTTGTCGAAAAAATTAGCAAAGACATGAAGCATGAAAGAATAAGGAAGAAAAGCATATGCGTGTACTGGTAATTATGTTTGTCGTCACCACAGCGTTCCCCATGGTGATGCTTATAGCTCTATGACTATACTGATTAGTGATTACTCCTTAATCTTTACAGATTACTGTATAGTTTAGTTCAATATCGAATAGAATGGTATTACTCTGTGCAAGACAAAATATTTCACTTGCAGTTGGCATTACATAAATATTCAGCTCATCTCATCATTTTTATGTTATCGAGGGCGTACAGTCCAGAAGAAAAATGGTGGATCTTTACCCTTTTCCATGCTAGAGTTTGGATCTCAGATTTCTTTCAACTTTTTATTTGTTAAACACAATTCTTTGTACCGTAGGTGGGAAGCTGCACACATTCCGAAAGTCAAGGTGGTCAAGCCTGATAAAAGCAAACTAACAGAGCAAAGTGTGTATATGCCCAAAATTCCTGATATTGAGAAGTGCCCCCCACATCTTGCTCCAGTAAAGCAGTGGGAAGATGAGTTCATCGCTGATTTTTCCAAACTGAGACTGGTAATTATTTTTCGTCTGTCCTAATTCTCTGTGTAAATTATTGTGTACCCAAATTTCACTTTGCTCAAACAAAGTCTTACATAAGGCTGTGTTAGATTACGATATTGTAAGACTACTTATTACTTAGCCCAAATAGCCATGCAAAAGAACTTTTCAATGATAACCTTTTATATGGATATTTGGTTAAATAGTTCGCAGATTTGCAATGATGTTTGTGTAAAACTCCCTCACTCTAGTTTGTAACCGACTTATATCTCTTGTTTGTTAGGCTTTATCCATGTTAGGGGACACCGATGATTCAACTTCTTTTGACTCGGATACTGTCATCTTTAGTCGCCCCGAATGCACAAAGCGTCCTTCCAAGAGCCTAGCATCCCTGGAGTTGCCAGCAGGGGGTCCCACCGTGTCCACTCTCTTAGCCATGGACCCCGTAACCAGGGTTACATTGCTGAATAAACGCATATCTTTGTTCGAGAGTGCAAGTAGCCTGTCAAAGGATGAATGTACTTGGCTTTTTGCTTTGTGTGCCGTGGTTGAGACTCCCCTGGATGCCGATACTTCTGCGTCTTTGCGCTGTTTGCTTCGGAGATGTGCAAAGTTGCGGGCCGAGAAAGGAGAGTTCGATGATGAGGTCGTTATGCTGAACATTTTGGTGACAATTGCAGGGAAAATTTTCAAGCAATCTGAAAGTTAAATGGCCTGTCCTTGCTGAATCTCAGTCTTTTTGGGTGTAAATACTCTATTCTTTTGATCTGAGATTTCATATGGTTTTTCTAGGTGTTCTGCTACTGCGACGCTTTGATAGATCTGGTACTGTGTTTTGTAAGACCAACTTTGCAATATATGACGATCTTCTGATGACAAGTTCTGTAATTCCCGGTTGTCAGGTTCCCAGTTCAAACCACAAAGCGGTCACTTTTTTTTGACAATTGGAAAGATGTTTTACGTAGCAGTAGCACAGCTCTCTAAGCCGTATTGAGTATTGACAAAGCGATCACTCGATTATAAAGAAAACATCGACTAATACAAATATGCCCCAACTTTATCCCTCTGATTCTCCATCACTTCTCAAATTGAATACACCCGCGGCCAAACTACTTAACCTCCCAAATTTATTACTCGGCTAATTGTAGCATCTCCTCTGGACAACGCTAATCAACTCCTACAATCCTTGACGCCCATCCCCTCCCTTATTTTATTTGCAACAACTGGCAAATTATCTGGATTTTGATGCGGAAACAAATTCAAGGGTGGGGAAGAGGCTGCACAATAATTTGCAGGTTGGAGAAAGGCTGTGCGACATTTGGAGGGGTAATAGTATGGGGAAAGTGGCAAAAGGGTGGGCATTCGAGGGCATTGGGCTGAGTGATTGGTGTAGTAAGGTAGCTAAGTTTGGGTAGCTATGGGTGATTGATGTAGAAGTCGGGCAAGAGGGGGGAAAAGTTCGATAAGACATATAAGAAACATCATGCTAATGCTGCCTCTAGGTCAAGCGACAGCACATCCAAAAATAAGATAAACCAGAACAATTACTAACTGAGAAAAACAAAACACCAGAGAAATAAACGTTAGGAGCTATAAAGCACTCATGCCGAAAGCTGACTACAGGAAAAGAACAATTAATCCATGGCAAGGAATGCTGCATACTCCGTAATACACGTGGTATGAGCCGCAATACTGCATGACTGCTTAGTGGACAGTCGTATTTTAAGCCGGTATGAGCCACCATTAAGGCACAAGAATATAGATTAGGTCGTGTGACCAATTTGGAATTCGAGATTGAAACCCATATTTAATACCGTGCTAATGCTCCAAAGTAACCAAGAGACGACCAAAAAAACAATAAGAGTTCCCATAGAGTAGAATCAAGCATCCAGACAAGTGCGAAAGGTTTACCAGCATGAAGGCTAAAGAGAGAAGTGTATAACCACAATACAAACAACCCATTTGCTTATTCATAGAGATTTCAACTTCCAACAGTATTAAGGAAAGTCCTACTATCCCTATTTGTCTACTACTCACCACTTAAATCATTCTTCCAAAAACTTCTCAAGCATCGGTTGATATCATCATTACTTGACCGATTTCCCTCTCAGAGTAATTTGTGCTACCAAATCCGAAAACAGATGAGGAAAACTGTGAAACAAATGATAAGCCACAGCTAAGATAGCAAGCTCTCCAGATATTAGGGCACACTTTGATGCATAAAAGAAGACTTGGTAGAAAGGATAATAAGTAAAGCAAATCGGTCCCATTTTTATGGTAAGAAGGTAAAAGACGATCACGAGTGCAGAAAGGTAAGCCCCGGAGATTCTGTTAAAGATGGATGCTACCGAATTGGTTTGTGGCTTGTAAATGGGAAGATGGGGAGATAGTGGGCGCATGATATTAGCATTAGGTTGAACTTTCTCATTTGACTGCTCGACTGGACTCCCACTCGAAGAAAAACTTCTCTTCATCTCCATCCTGACCCCATCATACTTGTACATGTTCAGGAAAAGTAGTTCCCGAGCTCTACCCATAGCTAATCCAGTTCCCAAGATGCCGGATGCTGAGACAGACGGGTTGCACTTATCCATGGGGTGGCTCATTAGCTGGCCTTGAGTAGCGGTCCTTGTTGATGCAGCAAGAGGATCAAACACATCTGGGATAAAGAGAATATTTGAAAGTTAATGTCTCCTAAATTTGCAGCACATACAACTACAGCTAAAATATCAGCAGTAAAGCTTAGTAGCTTCTGAATTCAACTCGGGTTACCCAATTCTAAACACATAAATTACTCAACCATAATTCAGATTAAGAATCTTCTCCATTTCCTACAAAGAAAGGCTGCTGGGTGGTCAGATTCTTATCAACGGTTTACATTTAAGAATGTGTATAATTCAGATCAAGGGTCCATATTTTGTCTTGAAAAATTTGTAAAGTAACTCAGCTCATTTTCCCTTGTCCACCTTCGCAACGTCTGTTGCTTTACAAGATGACACATGAACTCTAAATTTGAAAGTTATTAATGTTATTAATGTCTCTTAAATCTGCAGCACAAATTAATGCTAATGCGCCAAAGTCCAAAGTAATTAATGTTATTTGAAAGTTATTAATGTTCCTAAATTTGCAGCACAAATTACTCCAGTTAAAATACACAACAGTAAAGCTTAGAGGCTTCTTCATTCAACTTAGATCGCCAAATTCAAAACACATAGTTACCCACCATAAATCATAGTAAGAATCTTCTCCATTTCCTACAAAGAACTGGGCGCCTGGGTGGTCTGATTCTTATCAACGGTTTACGTTTGACGGTGTGTATGATTTACGGGTCCATATTTTATCTTGTAAAAAATGTAAAGTAACTGAACTTCCATTCTCCACCTTCACCCTTTTATTACTTTACAAGCTGAAATATGAACCCTAACGCAGATCCAACATCACTTATGGATCATTGATAGAGAATGGACCATCCATTTCTTTGCAGGAAGTACTGAAGTAGAGAGCCCTTGTACTTCATCAAACATTCATTAACATCACCCTAGGTGGAGTGGGGCCAATTTTATGGAACGAATACGACTTTCCTAAACTTAATTCATTTTCAATTCAAAGGCACATTTTTAGCATTTTATGAAAGTTTTGGTGTAACCCAAGTGCCCCAAGCTATACATTCTATATCCAAGCATACCTCTACCCAGACACCGTTCCAAATTCTTAGGTACACAATGCTACAATTAATTCATAAAAGCAACAAACAGCACCCAAAACCAACTTAACCAGCATTTTGATAATTCACAGCATAACAGCAACTGAACAATAATTGCACAACAAATACATAGTACATCAACATCGACATTCAATACCAAACATCAAACATCAAATCCCCGAATATCCATCACAGCTTAAAATGAATCACACAACTGAATACTCCCTCCGTCTCAATCAATTACGAGTATTTAGCTTCTTTTATTCTATGCAAGCGTATTTCAATCAAAGATAAACAAATGATTAAGCAAAGGTAAATAAAACGAAAACGTAGTAATCAATCGCAAGACTTAACGTCTATATGAATCACATAACCGAATACTCCCTCCGTCTCAATCAAGTATTTAACTTCTTTATTCTCGGTTACAAAAAAAATGATCAAGTCGGAGGAATCAATTACCTTGGTGAGACCTATTTTAATAAAAGGTAAACAAATGATTAAGACGGAACACATAACATATCAATTGACTAAATTAGGGCAAACAGGAAATGAATCGGCAGAACAAACACAAAACGCATCGGAATTCAAATCAAATTACGCAATCAAAATGAACGATAAGAATAATTAAATAAATAAATAATGAATTACTTGAGAAGGAAGATTGGGGAGAAAGAGAAGGGATCTGGGTGATTGAGTGAGGTGATTGGATAGGGTTGTTGTTGTGGTGGTGGTGGTTGTCACGGCGGAGAGAGGAAGGTGCGGCGGAAAGAGAACGTTGTATGTTGGCGGAGATGAGGTGGCGCGTGGCGGCTAGACGTCGTAGTGCTGCCATCTTCTGATGATAATGATGGATCGATCACCTACTTTGTTGGACAAATAGACTCGGGAGAAATTGTTGGGAAAGGGACTGGTGCGTGTAATTAAAGGATGGAGTAATTATATGGCCGGGTTGTATAATCGAGTTAGTCCGGCCTCAGTCAGGTTGGGGACTTGGGGTATGACTAGTAAAAATATACAAGACGGTTTTATAATACATAATAATGTTACTAGTATAATTCTCGTGCAAATGCACGGTATTTTAGATACAGATATTTGTGAATTTTACAATTAATCAAACTAATGTAATTTATCTTCATTTTGAAAAGGATAGAAAATTTCTATATATAATTCCAAGGAGATATTTTATTAGCCTTATTTATGTGAAATTTAAACAATGATTGATGTTATAAAATTAATTAGGACATAAATATTGTTTAATTGTAAATATAGATAGTCAACATTAACTAATTAGGAAATAAATATTGTCTAGCAGAATGTCACTTGGGCGGAAATTTTGAGCGGGAAAATTTATAGATGTGTTAATCTTTTAGTATATAGGGGATGATATACGGTTTTAGTTACATGAATGTTTGTATATACTCCCTCCATTCAACTTCACACTACCACTTTCTTTTTGCACGCTTGCCAAGACGTGTTTTACGCGGTAAATATCGTTAGGTACGTATTAGCAAAAATTATAAATGTTAGATATTTATAATATACTCGTAAAAACGAATCAAACAAGATCCCACATGAATATAATGTCATTTACGTATTGAGAGAAAATTGAAGTTGAACACACACTTGTGAATAGTGTGCAAAATAGATAGTGGTAGCGTGGAGTTGAATGGAGGGAGTAATGATTAGAGGTGATCAAATGGCCCAAGCGAGCTTAACCGTATATCATAACATTATTATGTACGGTTTTAGTTAGACCTGCCAAACAGTTTTAGTTAGACCTGACAAACGCGTCATTCGATTCGGTTAAGGATTGGGTTGTATCAGTTTATTTTAATCGGATTGACCTTACGTTGGGCTTTAATTAGACTTCAATCATGTTCATTTCAATTAACACTTTAATCGATTTGGCTTATTTCTAGTCGGTGAATAAAAGTTTAGATTTTAAGTGAATTTCACTACGTAATTTTTTCAGTAGGGGATCAAAATATTGGCTTATTAACCTTCTTTTACTTTTCACTTTGAGCATAACAATTCAAAATATCACTAATTAGGAAAAAACTCCTAAAATGGAAATATTTTTATGAGATTTAAAAAGAAAAAAAAAAAAAAAAAAAAACTTCTCACATCCATCGGTCCAGTTATTATCGGCTAAGATGTATTAAAATTTGGGAATAATTCAATTAAATTGAATTCGGTTCAATATCTATTTGATTCATATTGAATCGGATTTTCAAGTAGTATTCAAGTTATTCATATCGAGTGTACGATCAGCCATCAATTCAAATAATTTTAAACAATTTTCAAATCGAGTCATCTCAAATAGGATCCATTTGAGATTAGCATCTTATTTGAATCTAGAGTCAATCATTCGGGTTTGTTTAGCCGGGTCTAGGCCTATCCCGCACAATTTTTTGTGGAATTCCTACCCGATGATCTTGTTTTGCGGGCCCGGCAGATAACGATTTTATAACCATCTTCTTCCAACGTTCACTTTCACTCACTCAAAATCTCACCTACCTTCCAAGCTTCATCAATGGCGGGCAACTCCATAACATCCCTCCATCATAACCAATACACAAACTCCATTTCACACCTCTACCGTAAAACCTCATGTTCATACTCCAAAACCCCTTTATTAATTTCCCTTTCCTTCTCCCCTCACCGCCGCCGTCGTCGCCGTAACTCTCTCCGAAACCCTAATAAAAAGGATAGCAATTCGTTGAATTCTCAATCTTTTGATTACTCCAGTAAGCTACAGTTTATACTCGATGTTGATCAATTGAAGTCGAAAACACCGATTTCTGTAATCGAGAGGAAAGTTAGGGAATTTGTGGATGATGGGATTGAGGCGTATGAGGATTTAAGGGGGTTGATTAGGGTTGAGGGTGGGACTAATCGAGTTATCGTATCGTGTTCGGAGAAGTCGGTTAGGTTTGTGGGTGGGGTTTTGGTTTGGAGTTTTGTTGCGGTGGTTGTGATGAAGGTTTTGGTGAAACTAGGGTTAGGGTTAGGGTTTGGGGGAGGGTGGAAGAGTGGGTTTGGGAAGGAAGAGGTGGTTACGAGGATGGATCGGAGTTTAGGGGGGAAGGAAGTGGTGGTTGCGAAGAGAGGCGTTGTGGAAGGTGGAGGGAAGAGATTGGGGGATGTAGAGAGGAGTGTAGAGCGGGATTGGGAAATGACGGTGTCAAGGAATAGGGAACGAGGGGAACGGATGAAAAGGTTGCCGGGTTGGTGGCCGGTTAATGTGCCTAGGCCGGTTGTGGAGGCGGGTAGGGAGGAGTATCAGAGGGAAGCCAATTTGCTTACTCGAGGTCTGTCTTTTAGTACTTTAGAATGTTTGGTTGTTTGTTTTCTTGTGTTTTCATAGCATATTCGAGTAGATTATTTTGTTGTTGAATATGGTTTGTATGATGTATTCTGTAGCCATAGCTTGTTTGACTGTGGTGCGATGTTTTCTAATTGTGTTAACGAGTGCCAATATCTAAATCACATATATATTTGTGGCGTTTACAAATTGCGAGGCCTTTAGACACTAGACCCCTGTAGGCTGTAGGTACAGAGGTTTAAGACATAAGGGGTAAGTTGAAGTTTTCGTGGTTGTGATTTTCATGTACGTTACTTTGGATGATTGATACTCCGTAGTAAAGAGGAAAAGAGGAAAAAAAGTATATGACAGACAAAAGGAACGAGAAGTAGAGTAAGGGGTGAATGTTAGGGTAAGAGAGGCCGAGAGGGCAAGAGAAATGAGAGTATAGGGATATGTATACCAAGGTCCATGTTCATAGCTGCTATAGAGGATGATATTTTAACCTCGTAAAGGTATATGATGTAATAGAGAATTTGAATATTTATTGGACATAGTATCAGGAACTAAGAAGCAGCCCATATCCGTTTTGCAGTTTGTCCTTGTTGACGGTCTGTTATTTTGTTTCATAATTTATAGCCTATTATAGGTTCTGGGGTAATATTTAGATGATTTTCTGTTGGTGAGAGTCTGTTATTAAACTTATCAGTTGATCAAGAAGAACAATATTGAGCATCCCAATATTGGAATTAGCGCAAGTGACAATTGAAGGGTGGAAGAGATGGTATTATCTCTCTTTCGTAGAAATGATTAGAGAACGCTGTTTTTTTTGTCCTATAATTGGGTGGTTTTATCTACGTAATGTGGCCCCTTGCTGCATGGAAAAATAAATGGTACGTCTTTGATGGCTATGGCAATGCTTTCAGTTTCTTTATTATTTTCTTCTGCTGTTAAGTGCACCCTAGCTGCTGAATATGCATCATCGTTATTTGAATGCTGCTGATTTCTCTCTTAAACAGGTAAATGACCTTCAAGTTTGTCTAAATGTTAGCGTTTTAGCATTATACTTTTCTTCATCGAGATAATCTAATGGTCTGTTTCCAGCAATCACGGATGATAAATTGAGAGGAAAGGACGTCTCAGAAGAAGATATAATTGAAGTCAGTGATTTCCCTATGCTGTTAATCTTTACCTTATGTGTTTCTAGAGTTTTGCTTATAGAATCCTTTTTTAACGTCTGTAATGCTTTAAACTGACGTATGTTTGGAGATGTCGCCGCTTTACTTTTTCCAAGGCTTCATTCAAAACTATGTGGTCTCGTAAATATGGCTTCTGTGTCGCAAACTTACAATGTTGAGTTTTTATTTTTTATTTTTTCCCCTCACTCCCACACTTTGAAGGTTTGGGTATAATCACTCTTTTTCTAGCCACTTGGAGAAATGGGGGAAACCTTGGACCCTCACATGTATAAAATTCGCTTCTTTACTATCTTGTGAAGTATTTTTGTTCAATTCAGTCCAGAATCTACCGTCGCTAACTTTCAAGACTTTTTATATGGAAGAATGATCCTGTACTCCTGTCGTGGATTTTTCGGTATTACTATACATATTAAAAGGTTATTCAGTGATGATAGGTGATCAATCGTGGTTTATGAATCCTAATCTATCTTGAGTAAAGGGTAACAAGTACGTAGTAACATTTATAGGTCCACAAGTGAATAAGCTGATGTTTGGGATTTTTGTTGCAGTTGATTCAGCTAAGATAAAATCAAACATTGTAATTCACGTGTTTACCTAATGTCACTTTTGGCGTGAGTGCATGACGGCTTTCCTTTATTTTATAATTCTCTCTTTGGAGTAGAGCTTATGAAGCTCGATGGTTAACAGATTTACTTTGGGTGATGCTTTTATTTTCTTTTTCCGTATATAAGTTCATATTTTGATGATCCGTTGTTTGCTTTTCGTTTACTTTGCTGGTGGGGAAGAGCAGCTGCGTAGGATATGTAAGAAGTCTGGAGTACAGCTCTCCTTTGCAACAGACAATGCACGGGATTCATTGTATCGTTTATCCGTGCAAAATGTCATAAGCACTTGTTGCAGGTATATTCATATACTACCTCCATTCCATCTATATAGTCCCGTTTTGACTTTGATGGTCAGCCAACTATTTTGACCATTAATTCTCCGAAAATCGGAAAAAGGGATATAATGTGAAATATGTCAATGTTTAATCTCTCAAAGCAACTATTTTTACATTTATTATTTTAAAAAGTTGTAGCTATTGTATGTGATGAGAAAATATCAGTTAAAGGTGAGTAGGTGACATCATGTGACCACTGAAGTGGAATGAGGAGAATATATACAGGGTGGGTGGAGTGAAATGCTTCGTCAACTGTTGTACGCCCATATTTCTACTGCACTTATGATACATTCAGTTATTTGCAGAGCAGGAAATCCTTCAGTTCAAATAGACGGTGAAGATGTACCCTTGTTTATAGCTGGGCTTGCTTATGATGTAGGTCTAGCCAACTTCCGTGCTGCAACAATTGTTTCTGCTACTGTTGCTGCACAAACACGCCAATGGTTTTTACAAGCCTGGGTAAACTCTCATCACTGTCTTAAAAGATGTGTCACCTATTTGTTATGTCATGGTATCATTTTGGAAATCTTATTTCTACATTTAGATTTATTTTAACACCCCCAACCACAGTTTCCAATGCGTATTTCACAATGTGGAGCATGAAATCCCGGACTAAGACGTGATTTTGGAATCGGTCATCGTGGCCTGATCTTGGGTGTTGCGACATAAATGTGGCCGATATTGCCTCAAAGTGCGGTTGTGTTAACACAGTGCAGTGTTGCAGCCTTGATTTACTACCCTGGCGAGGACTTCAAGGAGTGTAAAAATCACTTCTCACCTTGTTTTGTGCTGATCTGACTGAAGTAGTATTCACATTCTCTCAGAAATGTTTTGTGCTTGTCAACCGAAATTATTTATACTTTAAATTTGAATTTAGCTTACAACTGTTGAATTTTGATTTTCTTTTCAGGCATTGGAGATGCAAGCTAAACATTTAGAAGCTATGGAGGAACTGAGAAAGATATGTTTAATTCACCAAATATTTCCACCTGAACCATCATCTGTATGTTTACTTCCCTTGGTGGTACTACTTTCGCGCATGGGTATGGTTTGGAATCAGGAATCATACATGGGTGGTATGGGGTTGAAACTTCATTCCTCATTTATGGTGTTTGTTTCAATTCCGAGTCCTATGAGTTTGAAACACAATTAAAGTTAAAATATGTAAACTATAATATCTTGGATTATATTTTTTAATATTATAAAATCATGAAAATGATAATTTTAATTAAATAATTATACGGAAGTTCATTAATAATATTACCATAGTTTTAATTTTCACTTTTTTGTTTGTTTTAATTTGATACCCATAGGCAAGGTTACCGAATTCGCTCGGTGCCCTACAAATCGCGAATTGTTAAAAGCGAATTCTATCATGTTGCTTACTGAAAATACATATAACACACATTCTATAAGAGCGAATCGCGAATTGGTAAGGACGTATTCATAGCGAATTCGGTAACCATGCCCATAGGTATCAATCTCATACCCACCCCCCTCCTTGGGTATGAGAAACCCATACCTCATGGGTTTGAGGTATGGGTATGAAACCCATGTGTTTGTCAAACAAACACTTGGTATGGGTTTGGCTCATTCCAAACCCATACCTGATACCTTTTACGTTTGAACCAAACATCCTAAGGTTTAAGGATTAGACTTTTATTGTGTTTCCTGGCCTTTTTGTCTATATCAAAAGCACTCGTCAAAATTTTTGCTGGAAACCAATAGTGCAGTCAGTGTCAACTTTTGTCCTGCTGGCTACTTTTCTTGTCAAGTGTTACCTAAAACAATTTCCTACTTTTCTTGAGCTGAAAAATCATTTGCAACGATAAAAAGGCCAGTTTAAATTTTATTTTATTTTGCTTATGATGGGGGGCTATTTTTCTGTTTCACTGTGCCTTGTTCTGTAGCCTCAATTGAATGCTTTGATAGAGGATGAAACCACGAGAGTGAAGCTCAGAAATTTACGTCTTTTTGAATAAAATTCCTTCACCCTTCGCTCCCAGCTGTAGGGGTCGAAACCCTGAGAGAACAAAAGGCGACATTTTAGTTTTTCACCCCGTCTTATAAATTTTTTACTGTTGCCATTGTTTGCTTTCCGTTTATTTTCCTTGCTGCTCACTCTTAATGTATAGTCAGGGTTCGACTAGACCAGACTGAATAGAGCGGACCCAAACTAGACACGAATTAGACTTGAACAGAATAACGTGAATGGCTCTGATTTTACCTGAATTTGGCCCTAAGTTTATTCACATTATTTATCTAACTCAAAAATGACCAGAAATGATTAATTTTAGATTACCCCTCAAGTTTTCTCTCAAAAAATGACAAAAACCTTGATTAACACGGCCTGTAATAACCCGACATAGACTTGAAGTGACCCGATCCATTCCGATCCGACAAGTACTTGTGTTAACTGAAATGTTCCGAACCACAGGCACCCTGAAATGATCAGTTTGCCATGTTAACTGGCCGCATAAAGAACTGATACTTGTTCAGCATTTGGCTCTCTTGTTGCAATGATGTGCTGTTTGATTTGACTCAAGTCCCTTGTCATAATGACAGGGAATTCACGCATTTGGTTGGGTTTAGGCATCCATTAGTTTTGTTCTGAAGTTCACACCATTAAACCCATTCACTACTCTGATGTTTTGCAGCCAGAGATGGAGATGGTAGCTCGAGGCCTACAAAAACTCTTGTCAATAGATCAAAGGGAATTTCTACTAACTACACTTACTAGTGTTTGTGGTCACGAAAGTCGAAGGAGTGCAGCCGAGGCTCTTGGTCTGGTGTGATCCCTCTTCGCCAGCCGGTCATTTGCTGTGCAACTATGTGTTCCAAAATTTTCCTCTGGAAATGATGATTGGGAGAAATAGCCATCAGTTGGTAAAAGTTTGACTACACATTTCAAATTCAACTCAAAAGGGAGGGAGTAGGTTAGTTTTGCTCGTATTAGGGTAACGTGGATCACAAATTATCATGTGAGATCGTTGTATGGCGTTCAATGATTTATAATGCTTGTATAGCTCATTTAATGCTATTATTAAATGAGGCAGTGTTAGTATTATAAGGCAGTTGTACGCCGTACAACTATTTGACATGATACTTACCGAGCTTGGATAGCGTACCCTCCAAATCATTCTTTTGATGTAAAAATGCATTCGTAATTAGTCCTAGCCCGTAGGTATAAGGATCATTATTTGTCACACTACAGCTAGCCTTTTTTTTTTCTGTCTCAAATCTTTTTATGCAATCCAATTGTTCTGAAAATTATTTTCGATTCCAGTGTAACCAAAGATTCAGTATTCTTTCCCTCTTTATTTATTCCGATAGATAAAGAATTGTGAGTCATTTTTATGATACTATGAAAACCGTTTGTTGGCGTTGTAAATACATCGGTCAAATTTGGGTGTATCTGACTGACAGGGCGATAGCCTGAGTCGAGGTAATTTTATTTTGCTGTATGCAATCCAGGTTCTTTAAAAGTAGAAGTTTTGGAAATTTGTAGAAGAAAGATTAGCGTATTACAGAATTCCGATTGGATGTAATAGACGTAAGATGACACCGAAATTAAATTTGTTATTGTAAAAATTGAACAACAATTCTTTTATACTTCCTTTGTTTTCTTATACATGACATTCTCAAATTTCGAGATGCTTATTTTTCTTTTCAATATCTCTCAAAATATTATGAAATGAATATTCGTATGAAATTCATATATAAGTTTTTTTCGCATTAATTGCATTGATTCATGTGTAATTTAATCTCTAATTCCTAAATTAATATCAAACTAGTTTAACACCCGTGCGTTGCAACGGAGTAATTAACTTAGTTATAATTTTGCATCCTCTTATTGTTGTAAGGCTTAATATTTGTATGTTATTGTTGTAACTGACATACTCTTATAAGAGCTCTCGAAGACAATACTTGAGAGACTCGAAATTTTTGGATTGATACCGAAGTTCAACGATACTCTTATTTATAGTGATGATAACTCAACCTTATGATAATCTATTGATGTGGGACAATTCAACTATTTATACGTAGTATATATTCATCACACCTACATTATTTTTCAATGTGGGACAAAAAATATACTTAGAAGTACAAAATATTTTTCGCACCTAATTCAACATCAAACTCGGTTTAATAATGAGCAAATATTATATTATCTATTAATATTCGTACGTTTTTGTTTTATTTTTTTTTATCATAATTAAAATATGTGCAAATGATATGAAATCTATACTCTAATGATATAATTTTGTTTACTACAAATCTAATTATATAATTTTCATAATTTTTTTACAATACTTTTTTTGTCAAATATAATAAAAATTATAAACATCATTTCAATATAACATAGAAAATATATATCATATTGTGGATTGATAGTTTGATACACTCTCTTAAAAGCTTTCTAAGACATACTGAAGAGATTAAAAACATTTTGGATTGATACCTAACTTCCAATAATGCCTCATATTTATAATCATAGAATCACCCCACCATATGTTA
>VHZZ01004721.1:26879-40480 GCA_009801015.1 Silene noctiflora | reverse complement strand
TTTTCTATACTTTTTTGTCAAATAAAATGTAAATTTTTTTATATAAATATTATAAATATTGAATATAATATAGGAAATATATATTATATTATAATTATAATTATAATAATAATTAAAATATTTTCAACTATATTTTTTATATATAAAAAATGTTAGTTAGGATACTTTCCTAAATTCATCGACTTTTAGTAATACAAACTCTTAAGAGTCATATAAAACAATACTTAAATGACTCAAAAGATTTTAAGTGATAACTAAGTTTCAAAGATGACTCCTATTTATAATAATCGGATCACCCACCTAATGGTAATCTTCCAATGTGAGATAATTCTATTATTTATATGTAATATATTCATCACAGCTACATAAGTTTTCAATGTAGGACAAATCTCATTACTATTAAAGCTAAGTCAGTTAAAGGCTTATGATTGGTTTATTGATTTTAAGAGAATTTTTTTTTCATTTTCTAAAGTTGACCCCACCACAAACTTCCCTTAGATTATTTAACATTATTCATTCAATTATTATTTTTGAACATGAGGTTTAATTATCGTACTAATTAACATATTTCGTATATTATTTAAAAACAACCCGTGCAATATTTGCACGGGGTTAAAACTAGTAACATATTAAGAATTGTACCATCTTTTCTCATAATTAAAATTTGAGAAAATAATAATAATGCTTCGTTCATAGCATTGAATTGTTTACGTTTTCTATTTTAACTCGTTTCCCTGACTGTTTACGTTTCTATATATGGATATTTTTTTATCAATTAAATGATCCATATACCATTGTCTACTTTTTTACCTTTCGGTGGGTGAGTGCCAAAATATGAGGGGCTTACATGAGATTTAGTTGTGTACGTATACATATGAAAAATAGAGAAATCCCATTTTCTTAATATTTATGTAAAAAGTAAATGTAAACAATTCAATTGAAGGGAGGAAGTAGTAAGAATACGAAATTTATACTCAAATGAAAGCATTTTTCACAACGAATTCAAATATCTAAGTTTCTAAATGTTTTGCATTATACTTTTTGGTTAATTAGATTGATAATCAAAAAATTCTTTTATGTGAAATATAGCTTTAATATTAAAAATATTACATAGTATCTTTGTCATAATCTTGGAAAATCTTATGATATACTTTCCTAAAACTAAAAAAAGATGATGTGGAGCTCTAATATCGCTCGAAAAAAGCCCCTTTTAATAATATATATAGATTTGGAATGCTTAAATAGAACCTTAGGGGATGTATTTAACATTAGCCATAAAAAATGGAGGAAATATATATAAATTTCCGGATTTTCTAACATGTGTCATAAGACACATGTTAATAATCTAATTAGGAAAATATTGTTAAGAATAAATTAGAGTTGAAACTCATATTTACAATAATTAGTGAAATTCTTGAAAATCTTTCCTTACTCAACTTTTTCTTGTCACTTTCATTTTTTTGGATCAAAAGTCTCCAAAATCTAGAAATGTTTTTGCTCCACATTAATGTAGCAACAACACAATTGTTGAGATATCATTTTATCAAAGAATGTTATTTCCTACAATGATAGCTATGAGATCTTGTGATAAGTGTTATCTTGAGTTACGGAGTGTATCTTTGTCGATGAAACAATTAATATATTTCAATGTTCTAAAACGACATCTTCTTATTGTGCATCTCACTGCACCTCTAGAATTGCGAGATTTTCTTTGAGATGATGCAATTGAAGTCTCTTTTCCTCACATAATCTCTAGTTAGTTAATTTTATCTCGGGAGTCATTCCCTACATAGTACCAAAAAAATATTCTAAAACGAATTGATTAATTATCTGAAATAAGCTCAAATGCTTTTCTTCCCCTTTCCTCTTTTGTACACTGATCGAGAGTACTTACTCTTACTTATTCAGCAAAAATCATAAAGAAAAATCACGGATTTCAATTCATTATCTACCTTTTTTAGAAGTTAATTAATAATCCATTCCACAATTTTTTTTTCTCACTCAACCGATAAAACAACACATGTAACTAGCACTTCTAACTCTATAAACCATACCAAAAACGTTAAACTAAATCAAAATCAATCAGATCGAGAATATTACTCTTATGTCTTATTATACCACAAAACAAACTAAACTAAATTAAAATCAATCTCAAACCCACACTTTTTTAGATTTATTCCATTTACAAACTGTTCTCAAGGGTGAAGTCTACCAGTCTAGTAGTCAAAATTTAGGCGAAATTCTCAAAGGGTCTCAGATTCAAACCCTAGTCCAGATTGATCTTGTGGAATATTTATGGTCTAAAACTATGTCTTTTAAACTTCGAGTCTATCAATCTTGGGCGACTTACCTATAACGGCTGCCGGTACCCAAAACGTTTAGAAATCACAAAAAAGTCCAAATTCAACACGTCAATATGTAAATTCTAAGTTACAAATACAAAAATGTTAAAAAAACTTAATAAAAACGTTGATAAAAAGTGACTTATACGTGAGATTTTCCTTATTTCCCACATTCCGCGCACATCTCCGACACTCGTCTTCCATTACCTAATTTCTCACTTCTACTCAATTTTTTCAATTTCAATTCAATTAATTTCCCCCAATTCACTCAATAATTATTACTCAATTCAATTTCAATTTTAATACAATTTCAATTTTAACGTTTATGTAACGTTTTGATCTTATTTATTACGTTTCGTCCTCGAATTCGATCTCCGGCCGCGCGATCTCGCCGGAATTTACTTGATTTTGATTTTTTTGATCAATTTTTAGGTATTGTTTCGGTTTTTGTGCTGATTTGTAGCTCAATTTGATCAAATTATGTGATTTATTGATAATGTCGAAAAAAATTTGAAGCTTTTGATGATCTTTTGTTGTTGTTTGCTGTAAGATCTGATTAATTGATTGAAGTTATTGATTGATTAATGATTTTGGAAGTGTCGGTGATTTGAAGTTTTTGTTGCGTGATTTTTTATTTCTGATTTTGATCTGATTTGAGCTTGTGATTGTTGTGAAATGTTAGGGTTGAGGAATTTACGGCGAAAGATGTGATTTTTTTACGTGTTTATGTTGTTTGTCACGTTAAATTTGAGTGTTTCTGTTAATTGTTTAGTTTGTTGGATTGAAATTGAGGTTTACTCAACTGAATTGCTGTTTTTTTGTATCTGATTTAAGGGATTGTTGCGATTCGAGGCGATCCAAGATTGTTGAGGGGCTTCTTTGCTTTACATAAGCATTTGGAAGTAAAATGAAGAATGGAGTGATAGAATGTAGCGTTTGTCGCTCCAAGTTGATGTCCCCCACTTCTAAAACGGTGTCGAGAGCTTATGATCGACATAGGAGTAAGGTTTCATCCAAGCAACGTGTTCTTAATGTCCTCTTGGTCGTGGGCGACTGTTTTCTAGTTGGGTTGCAGGTGAGGCCAATATGGTTTGATTATTCGTTGTTTAATGTTTAGTACTTCCTCTGCCCCGATCATTTGCTTACCTTTGATTAAACTACCCTTAAAAATGAGTAAAAATGCTAAAACAAATGGTTGAGACGAAGGGAGTAGTTTATTTGGTGGGTTGCTTATCTTTCAAGTGCTAAGTAGTCATGTAATTGTCCTCAACTTGTAAATGAGATGATGCAATGGCAGGCAGTTTAGTAAAGAAATCGATGGTTTCTTAAACATAGGCACTCCCTTTAATCCTTACCAATTTACCGTGGCCCACAATAGTGAGGGCAATTTTGAATTACGGGAATATTGGTATGGAATCGTGGATTGCTGATAGTATTCATTAGTTTTATACTGAACCTCGATCTCAGTTTCCGGCCCAAGTTATTGTACAAGGTTTGATCTTTCCCATATAAGCCTCAGTTCAGAATCTTTGTGTGTATGATTCTGTCTCTATAGATTTATTTCTGTTGTTGTCACGGAGTATTTTCTTATGCAAGGGTGTCATTTCAGTGAGCATTTAGGCCCCTCTAATTTTGTGCATAAATCATACTGGACCCACCGATTCTTTATATAGTTAGGGACTTAGGGCGTCAATGTGACGAGTATTTAGGTCCTTTTTCTTTAGTGCATTGACTTGAAAATTAATGTTGATGTATTCTTTTGCTCCACAGCCGATTCTGGTTTACATGTCAAAGGTGGATGGAAAATTTGATTTTAGCCCAGTCAGTGTCAACTTCTTGACAGAACTCATGAAAGTTGTCTTTGCACTCGTGATGCTACTCCTCCAGGTAAACTTGATAAGGTCAACCTTGTTGTCGATCCGTGCTCAATGTTTGTTTGCCGTCATTTAATTCCTTGCTCATATTAGGGCGTCCCGTAATGTTCTTGTGTATGTAGCTGGTGCTAGTATTCATTGGCGGATCTATGTGTATGGATCTGGGGTCCCGGGACACCAGAAAACGACTTTTTTTTTTGTAGTTTGTCCAACTTTTAGGCTAAGGTATAGAAATAGCTTTAATATTTTCGTTGGACCTGAGAAAATTTCTGGATCCGTCACTGCTAGTATTTGGTTGATTTCCTGTTGTGACAACGAAATTAAACTGGCTTGTAGGTTCCACTTTAACATTCTCAATGTTGAAAAAGATTGTTCATTTTTGCTTCTATGCGGTAGAAATTTCAACCAGTGATCATTTATCTAAGGTAGTTTTTTTTGGGATTTATTGCAGGCTAGAAATCAGAAAGTTGGAGAAAAGCCTTTGCTTTCTGTATCCACATTTGTTCAGGTATTCTTCCTCAAAACATAATCAATGCTCTGAGATTTGTGTACTTTCTCTTCTTTATTGTCACTGAGCAGGAATTAAGAGTGCATTCTATTCTTTGCGCCACAGACCTCTTTCTCTAGATATGTCATATGTCCAAAATTTCTGAATCATCAAAATGGAAGCAAAAACTTTTGAGATTTAATTTTGGAGAACATAGTCTAAGTTTTAGCAACCAACACCTGTCTTGTACAAAACCTTATATAACATGTAATGCTCAATCTGTGGTTGTGTCGTACAATCGTACTTACACAGATGAATGCGTGTTTTTCATTGATTCTATTTGATCTTTTACATAGAAAATTTAGATTTGAAAGTGCTGTCGAAGCCTAAGAGGATTGAGCAGTTTTGCTGATTTTGCACTGCATGATTTTCATTGACTGGATTGTTTATGCACTCTCCATTCTCTCACCATTTAAGATATGCATAACAGGGGTAATCTTGTAGTACATAGTTTTGTCCCGGAAGTCCACTGAACGTACTAGAAGTTACTTGAAGTCTTGAACACTTCGCTTTGACCGAGTGTTGGGCTTCCAATACTTTGCCATTTGGACACAAAACAACACTTTGACTCTTCATTTAGGGAAAGAAATGTGAGTTCTTCACAAAATAGCTATGTTTGGTAACCTGACACCCATCGTGTTTTAGACTTGTAGACGAGCCAGAGTAAATAGATGGTAAATTGTGTCCTGATGTTATCGTCAACTTAAATATTTTGTTTGTTCAGGCAAGTGCTCACCAAAATTGTTTTCCTTCAAAAGATGTTTCTGATGCTGTTTGATTTTATTTGTTTGCAAGCTACTCTACCAGCTCATATTCGTACTTATTCTCAGCATCTGTTCATGCTGTGCAGGCTGCTCGCAATAATGTACTTCTGGCTGTTCCAGCATTTTTATATGCGATTAACAACTATCTCAAGTTCATCATGCAGGTATGAAATAGCATATTATATTGCACTAATGATGAACATGTATAATTATATACTTAGCCTCGCGAGTTAGCCTTGTCGTGTTTAAATCACAAAACAGGACTCCTGTATAAACAGGTGGGTCTGATTCAGTGATTTAGTCCTTAAAAGTGATGTGGCTGAGTGAAGAAATGCAGAAGATCTAGCGGTAGAGGGCGAGATGTTGTCAACATTCTTGGAGAGGCTCCTCTTTTGGATACTGATGCCATCATTCCCCCTAAAGCTATTATAATACAGAAAAGAAATTCAATGTGACAAACGGGATAATTTAATGCCTTCAATAGCTTAAGAGGCAACAACTCAGTAAAGAAATTAAACTGCTTCCCATTGCCATAGAGGAACAACTTCTGCTTTCTTTTGTGGGTCAATAACAAAGCAATGAGAAAATGAAAAGAGTCGGATGAAAGGTGTTGTCCTCGCTTGAACAATATTTTAAGGCTGTAATTCCTTTAAAATTAAGGTAATTGGTCCACCTATGATAGCAGCAACTTGGGTGACATGCCATTTTCCAGAAATCTCCAAGTGTACATCACCTGAGATTTTACTAGGAATTTTAGCTGGGTTTAGGCCCTCTTTTTCCTAGCCTTAGGAACTTCAATGAAATTTCGTCCCTGTATACTAGTTGTCAACTTGTCATTGTCAGTGATTTGGCGTCCCTTGATCAGCCTCTGGTTCGTGCCTACCTGACAATCTGACATTGATTTTGCCCTATGTATCTGAACATGAACAAAAATTTATGTTCTCTATAGCCTTTTCTCTCCCTGGGAACTGGATGAATATATAATCTGTCTCAACAAGATTTTTTAAAATTTAATTGAGGAAAATACCTCAAATCCCCCTATATGAAGATAAATGTTACAGTACTGTCTTATTAATTCATTTTGTTTTGACATGAATGGAGTGGTTAATTATTGTGACTGTTTTTTTTTTCTTGAGATAATTTATGTCTTCGGTCAATCACTCAATCAGACATGATGTTAACTGGCGGTTTATTTATGGAGTTTGCAGAATTTCTATAACTAGGCATTCTATAAAATGCTCAACACTGATCAACGTTAGAGCTGATAGGTAAATTAAGAATATGTAGAAAGTTTGATGTTCAGTAGAATTTCTTGGAAAAGGAGCAACGTTTTCATTTCATTTTATAATTTTGTTGGCTAGTGTCAGATTTTCTCAAAAAGCCTCCAAGCTAGGGTTCCCCAAGTCCTTCCTTCACTCATTTTTTTAGCTATCACTGCCTTAATTATGCACTTTAGCCAGTAACCAGTTGCAAAACTTGCAATATGCCTTTTGATGATAAACCTATAAATCCTTCAAGAAGGGGAACAGTATATTTTTGTGAAGATCTATGCTATTGCTCTATGCTATTGCTTATATCATTTTTGTTATTTTGTGGACACCTGTGTTTTAGATGAAGATTTGTCTTGATTCTAAGGTTATTGCATGTCTATACTTTCGTATGCAGTTATATTTCAATCCTGCGACAGTGAAGATGCTCAGCAATCTTAAGGTATCTATTACACTTTGTTTTGAAGATGTTTTAGCTATAATGTTCTTGTTTGACTTCAAATTAGCAATTAGGTGAATGAGATACAAATTAAAAGGGAGGGGGTAGAAACTCTATTCCTTCAGGGTCTTGTTTGCGTTTCTTTTCTTTTCGTAATTGGCTGATGCCGTGAAGTAGCCACGGTCTTCAACAGAGGTAAGAATGCGTACGCTGTGACCTGTTTTCAGAAAGGACGGTGCTTTGATTTGAAATACTCTTCAAAATTTTCCATGTAGTAATATTTTACCCGCTTTCGACTTCCTGCTTCATAGATAAAATCATTAATATCTTTGCATGTTCAGGTTTTGGTGATTGCAGTTCTGCTGAGGATTGTTATGAGACGTAAATTTTCCATAATTCAGGTTAGATGATGGATGACTTTGACAGTCATTCACCTTGAAAAATAAATAAATGTATTTGAGGAACTGTTTGTGTTAATGCTATTTACTAATTGTTGCTATATTTGAAGTGGGAGGCTCTTGCTCTGCTACTCATAGGCATTAGTGTGAATCAAATGTCGTCTATGCCTGAGGGTACTATTCCTATGGGACTCCCTGTTGCAACAACAGCATACATATACACATTAATATTCGTAAGTGACCTTTTTCTTGATCGATAGTTGCGCTTCGTAAGTTCTTATTTCATTTTCCAAATGCATACTACCTGTTGCCTGTATAAATGAACTCAATTAGTAAATTTGCAGGTAACAGTTCCATCCATGGCCTCGGTTTATAACGAGTATGCTTTGAAGAGCCAATATGACACGAGTATTTACCTTCAGGTACCTAATTTTTTTCCATTTTCTAGCTAATTAATGTATGTGTCGGTGTTTATTTTACATTTCCTAATAACTTTAGTTCTTCCCATTTTTCTTTATACGACTTCCAAGACAACAACTTGACCATATTTGTACGCATTTATATATGGATTTTTTTTAATTGAAAAAATGATTCTATAACAAAAAAATGTTAATATTAAAAAAAATTATGGATAAAAACCAATACAAAGGAAATGATTCAGTAGGTGATTGGCATGCCTGGTCTCGTGGCCAATACCCTGAAGTTAGAGGTGCAAATGATTTGCTTAACCTTTTGTTTTGCAATATCGGAGATAGCAAGGTGCTATGATGATTATCAATTGGAAATGGAAAGAATTTCCTGTGTGCTATATCTGCCTGACTTATTTCATGCTGAATTGGCTGCATAGATAAGATAATCATTGGTACCTCAAGCACTTGTTATATTTTTATTTATCTGTTTTTTGCAGAATTTATTCTTGTACGGATATGGTGCAATCTTCAACTTTCTATTCATAGTGGGTACCGCTATGGTAAAAGGTACGCTTAAAATGCTCTTTTTTTTTTTGGCAGTTCTAACATTTTCATGCGACCATAATCAGTCGACAATTCTGCTGCTTTCTCTGACGTCTCCTTATTACTTGTTTATTATTCATAAAAAAATGAATCACGTCCGAATTTTGGAACATGCGATTGATCTCAATAACAATATTGATTCTAGGAATTATAACACCTAGTGTCTCAAAGGCTCGGCTATGGTGAGGTAAGGGAATTGGATGAATGTAGGCTTAGCAATGTATTGCAAATATAAATAGATGACCTATATGGAAATTACACTGATTATTTGCATTTTAGCTAGATAGCCTATATGGAAGTAGATTTCTAATGCATATTATAAAAGAATTGTAGTCATTTTAGCTAGTCACTCCCTTAAAGATACCCACCTCTTTGTATCAACTCTTCGTCCGACCGCCATCCGCCCGCTCTTCTTCCGTCTGATTCTCCGTTACCCACACCCATAGTGGTCATATCAACACTTCACCCTTAGGAGAAATGTTAAAATAGGATTTCAAAATGTGTTTATTTCACTTCACTGGAAATGGATGGATTTGTGTCCCTTCTATTCTCAATTCCCGACATCTCGACAAACCAGATCTCATCAATCTGAACTTAATTTTTAGATCCCATTTCTCAGACAGGCTTCAAAATTATTCAAAAGCTCTAGACCCCTATATCATTACCACTTGACTCGTGGAAGGTTTCAGCGACGATCTTTGGAAAATGTAGTTTAGTTGGAAGATGGTTTGAAAGCTACTCATGTCATCATTCGTGGATCTATCTTTGTTTGCTAGTATTACCTGTCCTTAATGTGTCTGAGATCTCAGTGAAGACCTCAAAACTATTAGCCTTTATTAAATGTTTACGATGCATTTTAGTGTTCTCTGATCTGTAATTCTGTTCTGCCTGATTTTTATATTAATTCCTTTACGTGAGCATCATTCCGGACAGCTATTCTTCAGGGGAAAAAAAAGGCTTATCCCTGTACCTTGAGTGTGGTTGTGGCTGTGTACAATACTGTATTCGTGTTTCTAAGTCTCAAAAATTCTTTTTCGGTTTCAGGTCCAAGCAGCTTTAATATTCTTGAGGGACACTCAAAGGCCACGATGCTTTTAATATGCAACAACGCTGCTCAAGGGATTTTATCTTCCTTTTTCTTTAAATATGCAGGCAAGCACTTAGTGAAACTTACTGCCTTGAGAAGTTGAAGATATTATTAATGCTTATTTTATGATAGAATATTTAGGAGTTGCTCTAGAGTTTTTTGCTTGTGATTATGTTTTGCCTGCTTTTAGTAATGGGTTTACACGGTGTTTTTTTGTAAAGCTTTTTCGTATGTCCTTGAATTATAATTATAGTAATTTAATAACTTTTTCAGATACTATCTTGAAAAAGTATTCATCAACTGTTGCTACAATCTTCACGGGAATAGCATCTGCTGTATTATTTGGCCACAAACTGACGACAAACTTTGTATTGGGAATTTCTATAGTATTCATCTCAATGCATCAGGTATAATAATCACTTCAATTTGCAAGAAAAGAGGATTTCTTACATCACATCTCTCAAGTTAACTAATGCATTTTCTCCTGCTCACAGTTTTTCTCACCTCTCTCAAAAGTGAAAGAGGAGTCTGAAAGTGGTGTGGTAGAAGTGGACATGCAGACCAACAGGCCCAAGGACCCCTTTGTAGATATGGCCGCAGGAGCCAATGACGAGGTTGGTATTTCACTTCTATTATCTAATATTCTTGTGTGTGATTTCCCTGTCTTTGTGCTGCACAGTGAGCCTGATGATATATCTGAGACTCTAATTTTTCTTTTTTCCAGGCTACTCACCTTGTTGGCCTTGATGAAAGACAACCGCTACTTCCCAGATAAGGTACATTTTCGGCTGCCTTTAGTTTGTATCTCCTACATGGTCTCTGTAACTCGTCTTATAATGGCTAATTATCAATTACTCTGTATTATGTCCATCACATGTATCACAAATTCACAATCGGTTATTAAAGGTAGCATAGTGTTCTTTTTCTTTCTGGGTAACAACTGCGAATAGCATCGGCCATGAGTGCACTATGACAAAAGGTTGAAAACAGTGTCAATCTATTGTCTTGTGCTTCTGTATCAGTCAGCTGGTCATATGAACTAGTAAGCGGTTGAATATCTCAGCTCTGTGACTTGCATAGTTGTATTAGCCTTGTATCCGCCAAGTCTCTCTTCTTACAAGAGTCTTGTATCAGCCAAACAGTGGCTACTTTTTGCAGCACTTAACATGTCGCATTATGTTCATCACCACATCGATCCCCTATGTTACTTCAGCTATTCAATTTCGGGACCCTATCCATGACTTGCAGACATTCAAGAATATGATTATGAAACCCCTTCCAGGAATCTGACCTTTTCCACTTCGATACCTTGTCTGGAAGAGGCAGAAAGGGAGGTCCATATGACAAAAGTAGAGAAAGAGACGCATACGAAATGCTCTTGAACCTTATTTTTCAGTCATATTTCTATTTTAACTTACAAAATATCTTAAATTTATGATCATATTTCTTTTTGAAGACGTGTCTCCGCAACAGTGCCCTTGGCGTGGGACAGTCTCCGTGTCAGATAAATTGAGTCATAAACTGTCCCCTACAACCTAGCCAATCTGAACCCTTTGGAGTTCATTATTTCAAGTTCCACCCTTTATCTCACCCAACTATTGTTTTTCGTTTTGATGGTGAATTTTCCTGCAGGTGTACCCACCAGAAAAATATTGTCGAGCACACATTGGTTTTCCAGCCACGATCCTTTGTAGAAGCTGGAATAATACTCTGGAGGAACAGACACCGATATTCGGTTGAAATAGATGTACACACATTATTGTGAATTGGATTTTGCAACAAACATCTCTAATTTGTGGTTACTGAGGATGATGATCATCTCCCTGCATTCAGGCTTATAGTTTCTTTGCCATCCTTTTAGTCAATATACGTTTTTTGGGCGATTCTTTACGTGTAGAAATTTTTCCCAGATCTTCATGTTACAGTTATTCTGTAGATTATTGTGACGATTATGTGCCAGATCTATAGCTTCAGGGTTACTGTGAGGGGATTTTGATAGGCCATGTATCTGACTATTATTTCCGACAAGGATGATATAAAATATGTCGCGATGTTTGTTCATTTTATTTTGTGAGAAGTTTGTTGTTACTTTTGTTTTATAGCTTTGCTATTTTATTTGAAATATTTTTTTCCGTTCAATTTTAATTTGTAAAAACTTGCCTGCTTTTCCTTCCAGGTTCATGAAAACGAATTTGTAAAAACTTGCCTGCTTTTCCTTCCAGGTTCATGAAAACGAAAACTAGTCGTTTCTTCTAATAACACTTCATCGACTATCAATTGATATGTGAATTGGTATCGATAAAAGTCGGATGGACAAATCGTTACTACAAGCTAATTCGATGATTTGTCTGAAAGAAAATTAGTAAATTCGATAAATTAGTTCACAAGAAATAGGCTGTATATATTTGAGCTAGAACATTTGGCGTTATACAAAACGTACATTTATTAATTATTGTCTCTCTTAATTCGATAAATTCATAAACAAAGCAAGCTAAGCCTTGGCGAAATCAATTGTGGCTTTACCATCAAGAGCATTGTTGAAGAAGTTCTTAATATAATCCGAGAAAAGAACTTGTTTATACAATGGCGTTTCTCCTCGTTCAAGCAACTCTTCAAAAGGAGCGATAATATCCTTTGGCATTGGACTTGCGAATATTGGGACCGAAACTCTGTCCTTAAGTTCATTAGCAACAGCCCAATGTTCTGCACTTTGGTACTTGCCATTGCTTAGGATTTGCAGGGCATCTCCTACATTTATTACGAGTGCCCCTTTTACCGGAGGGATGTCAATCCAAGTATCACCATCTAAAGCTCGAGCATAGAGACCACCTACATCGTCTTGAAGAAGGATGGTAAGTGTAGATATATCCGAGTGGGGACTTACTCCAAACGTTAGGTCTGGGTCAGGACATTTCGGGTAATAGTTAAAATTAATAACCTTAGCTCCCATTAGTAACGATGTTTTTCTCTCGTCAATTTCGTTGATATCGAGTCCCCTCATTAGTATTTCCATGAGACGTTGTGTTATAGGTTGTGTACTATTCAAGAACTTCAAGGCTTCTTTCCTATATATATGGCAAATCTCTTGTTAATATTTCATTATTTTTTTTTGGTACTTCGGAAATATAAAAAGTGAAAAAGTTACAAGAAATGGAAAAACAACTTTTGCATACTTCGTACAAAATAATTTAAAAGTTTTTTTAAGTCATGATTAACAATAAAATGGACAAGAAAAAACACATAAAAGGACATGAAAGAATAATCTTTAATAAAATAGTGGAAGACGGTCTTTTAAAATTGATGTGATTTATCATAGATTCTAAATTATTTTATTTTTTACCATTTAGTTTTTCATTTATTCATAAACTAGTAAGGGTTGATGAACTTAGTTATTTAAAAATACATTTATTCTCATTGAAGACGAACACTATATCCGTCACAAGTTAAAGACGGATAATGCTCCTCTTACAATATGTGAGTGGCAATAACCATATTGTGCTCCATTCCCCCCCACTTGCCCTCCCACTTGCCTTATTTTGCCTTATTATGAGAGGATACTATCCGCCTTCAGCTTGACCTTTTTTTAAAAAATAAATGTATAGATATACGTTGTTGAAAACTGGGCGACACTAAAATCTGTTGTCCACATTCAACGGCTACTTTTTCCCCATTTTTCCATTACATAAATCTCTCGTAGTTAAACAAAATCAAAAAAAGCTTTCTCAAAATTACAAAATAAAACAAGGATTTTCATTATTACTTATTAGTATTTTTCGGTGTAGCCGTATTGGTTGCAACTCTAGCCACATCAAGAGCATCAGCCTCCCTTTTCTTCTTAGAATACAAGACACCGTACCCAATAAGGCCCA
>VHZZ01004718.1:0-11658 GCA_009801015.1 Silene noctiflora | reverse complement strand
CTTCCTTGTGGGATCGACCCCTACTTACCCTTTCTATTGTTAGAGTTTGTAGTGGATAAAAATTGTAATTTGGAGACTCGCGACAAGTCTAGCCATGTAGAGATGACTCTGAGGAGCAACATGATGGATCTCACATCACCCTTATAGAACATTAACAGATAATCAGCAAATAACAGAAGGTTTAACTTTAAACTCTTGCAAAGGGGATGGTATCTAAAGTACCATCTATCAACAACATACTCCATAACTCTGGTAAGATACTCCATACATACACAAAAGATTAGTGGAGAGATAGGATCACCCTGCCTCAACTCATTCAGTTATCTCCCTTCTATATCGTCTAACAATGATAAATAAGTTTTTATGGATTTGGATTCGGGTATTCTTTAAAGTCGATTTTTTTAGGGATGTTGACACGTGTTGGAGACAAGGCTTGGTTGGTCATGTTCTTCATAAAGGTCTTCATTAATGTGCATCGTGACTTGCTAATAAGGTACCTAGGTGTTTCTCTTTTAATTGTGTTTATGCCAATTGATGTAATCAATATGATTTAATAATTGCATTGTATGATGAAGTACATGTTTGATGATTTATTGTAATGAATAACATGTTTCATATGTTTGTGCATGTCTTAATGTCCTAACGATGATACGTGTTTGTTTATGCATTGTTACCGGGTCATGTGCGCAACTAAGGTTCACGAGTAAAACCCTGGAGGCGGCTTGACCTGCGGCCAAGAGTGATGCCCAGGGTTATAGATGAAGTTGGTATAACTTCGAAAATATGATTCAATGTTATGACTGAAGCTAGTACAACCTTGAGTTATGACTCAAGTTATGGCTGAATGAGGTATAACCTTGGAAATAGGAATCAAGGGTATAGCTGGAACTAATATAACTTGGACTACGAGTGTTATAGCTGAAACTAATGTAACCCTAAGATTATGACTCAAGGTTATGGTCCAACAATAACCTTGAGCTTACATGTCAAGGTTATGGTTGAGGTTAGTATAACCTCAAGTTATATATTAAAAATTATACTCGAGGTAAATGTAACCTCGCATCAAGAGTTTATGTTATGACCAAAGTTACTATAACCTTGGTTATTGATACTTGTTTCACATGTGTTATATTCAATTATAGTATAACATCGTGTTTGCTTATGTTGTTTGGTTACTTTTGTTCGTATGATAAGTAGGATAGTCAGTTATACTATCCTATGATTTGATAGTGATGTTATTCACATGTTTGTATAATCGGTTATATTGTGCCTTGTTTATGGCCTAGTTGTATAGACGACATGAGGTATCGGTTATATACCGATCAAAATGAGAAAATGCTACCCCTAGTGGGATTTGTCGTAGGTTTATGTTCGGGATTGGCGAGAGGTAGTTGTTATACGCTCTAGTCCCCGTGTGTTGTTCAGTATATAATTATTTCACTGAGAGTCTGGCCAGATCTTAGACATATAAGCAGTTGGTATACTCTATACATAGTATCATGGATGTAGTTGTTATACGATCCACACCGATTGAAGTAGTTGTTATACGCTCCGTCCATTCAGAGGCAGTTGTTATACGTTCTGACAGTTAGAGGCGGTTGTTATACGTTCTAACAGAGTTCTTTCTATACACTATGCTTGCGTAAGTGGAGGCAGTTCCTATACGCTCCATGGTTGGTTATTCGGTTCTTTTATTGTTTATTTTAAATGCTTGGTTATATTGTTGTATTGCATTTATATCTTCATATGTCATTGTTTGACAATAAGTTGATGTCGCGTTTTCATGACTATAGAAGGTCTCATATGTTTATTGGTTCTACGCTTCAATTGTTATTAATTGTTGGTTATATTCAATTTTTGTAAACATGACTGAGAGAGCATCTAGTTACTCCCTCGACCCCAATTCTCAGGTTGTTCAGATTGTTGCTGGCTGGTTGATGCTTGCTTGGGAAATGTGCGAAGCGAGTTAATAAATTAATTAGGACTTTTATTTGTTTGAGAACCCCTGAATAATGTAATAGTTTTGGTTTTGGATTTATTGTCGATCCAGATTGGTCAGGTGATTCCGCCACCTTGACCCTATTAGTTTTGTTATACTCTAATTTCTCATTTATAATACGTTATTTTCTTTATGGTACAATCCGGTTTGTTAGATAAACAATCCCCCAAACTCATCTTCCAAATTTGTAGCCGTCGTTATCCATTTAATAGCTAGGGAGTAATAACTACTTTAATTTGACTAGATCATGGCTTGCAAAAGAAGACACATCTGGACTCTAATTGATTTGACTGATCCGACAGTCCTCATTGTCCAAATCATTAATCCCATTGAACTCATATATAGCAATTGTTGCTTGCCATATCTCTGATGATAAAAACATTATGTTTTATCCATAACAATGGTCCAAAATTCTCGTCCAAAGTACCATTGGGCGGGAATTTTCACTTTAAGTCCGCCATAAACTGAGACGACATAATTACTTATGCCAAATCGTGTTTCCCTCTCATTACTCTACTTAACCACCACCCCTCTTAACTCCCCTTGACAACTCCACTTTTCCATATTTATCTCCAAACTCTCTCTCCCATCTCATTTTCTTTCAGCTTCCCCCAACTTCTCTTCTCCTCTACCAAATATCCTTTTCTCTTTTTTACCTTAGTTCCTCCATGGTCCGCAAAACTACCCGATATTCTCCTCCCTCTTCTAATACCTCGTCTGATTCCTTCGATCTCTTCCCCTCCGACGCCGTTTCAGCCGCGAAACACTCATGCGATTCAACCTCTCTAGCTTTCTACATTCCCATTATCAGGGAGAGGCTTGTATTTTAGGATGATGTTGTGGTTCACATCCCAATTCCTGGCCAAAGAGCTGATTTTGTAAGGCCGTGGTGGATGTGTTTGTACGATTATCCGTTCCGTCTTAGCCCAAAGTTCCTTTTTTCGCCTTGATTCGGGAATTTCTAATTATCAATCGTTTGGTCGTATGCCAATGCTCACTTACAGGTGGCTGATGTTGCTCTCTATTTGTGCAACTAACAACTCCTTTGATAGGGAAATCGAACTTCATGACCTTTCTCACTTGTTTTCAATGCGGTCCCTAGTGTAACACCCCCTTCTTGCTCGGCCAAAGCAATGGGAGGATGTTATCATCTCGGTTTCCTAAGACGGTGAATCGGAGTTGCAATCATGAAACAATTAAGATAATCACGTTATTTAGTGATTACAACAAGTGAACTATAAAATTAAAACTTGACTACTTTCTAAGTTATCCAACTAGGTAGCTCGACTCCAATTCCAAAGCGCGTCCCGTCTCCTGCGTGACATAAAACCAACCTGTACATAACCTGCTCCCTATATGATCGAAAATATCATATGGATCAACACAGGCCACCCACGGAAATAGGTGAAAATTTATACATAGCCACAAACGGTCAGTTTTAATAATATAAACATCTAAGACATGACATATGGGATATGATTATGCAACACGACAATAAGATGCATACAACACGACCTCCAACTACACCACTCCATGGCCAACTTCGATACCAGGGACACACCCACGGTACCTACAACCCGGTGACGGCACCGTGGCACTGCCCACCAAAACAGTCGGATTACAGCCCGTAAAAAGCTATTCCAGACACACCGGTGGTACCGGGCACGAGAGCGATTCGGATCCCCTGCGTGTCGATGTGACTCAACCACACGTGTCCCTCCGTAACTCAAGCCATTAATATGCACATCCCTCTTGTGGTGGGAAGCCCCAAGAGGCGACCCGGGCGTGAGATGGTCTCCCAACCGCCTCACGTCTCCATAAGAACAAACAACACCAATGTAACGCCGCCAAAAAATTCTACAAACACATATAACACAATATGCAATACAGTGTATACCAAAACATCATTCAATATATGCAATACTCATCAAACATGCCTCTTTCTCGTATGCAATGGATACCAACTATGCCAAATACTCGTACATGCCAAAAATCAAGAGATACCTCAATACATGCCTCACAACTAACATGTTACAATGTAATCCAATGTTATCATGAATCAACAATAACCATTCGTCATCATGCCATCATGAATTACCGACACTATTATGAGACAAACCACATTTACTTTCAACAATCATGTTATAATGCAATAATCACACAACAACGACATATTCAACCATTTAATCTTATTGAAACCGAGTAGGATTAACCTACCTTTTAGTAAATCTTCAATAGCTACTCGAATTCGACACAATCCCGTCTCACGAAACCGTCTCGTCCTATACAAGTTACATAATACTATCACAATACATACTAAACTGTTATACAATTCAAAACCCCTTATTATTACCCACTAATTACTCATATTACACATACTAATTAATAATTACTTACCCATAAACAAAACCCCAAAAGGTAGGGTTATAAAACACTAGAAAATTATAAACTTACTTACTTAGGTAAAAGGAAGGAAGGGTAATGTGAACAATCCTCTAAAGCAAGCTTGAATCCCATGGAGAAGGTATTTGAGAGGTTTTATAGAGAAGGGAGAAAGTTTAGAGAGATAGGGAAGATAGAAATGAATCAGGTTTAGGTGTCGAAATTAGGATTTATCGGGTACTGCACAGTGTCACTCGGTCGAGTGACTCGGTCCACTCGGCCAAGTGACACTCACTCGGTGGTTGTACTCGGCTGAGTGACAGTTACTCGGTCCACTGCAGACTTCACTCGATTCACTGCAGACTCACTAAGTTTAGTCTAAGCTTTACTTGGTCTAGTGTAAGGTTATACTTTACTCTCAGGTGGTTCCTTATCAAGTACAGTGGCCCTCTCACACATCCTAAGGTTCTCGTACGCATCTCAAAATATCCGGGTATTACACCTAGGCCACGGCCAAGTGATCATTCGCGCTCGTGATGGTGAGGAAAACTTTATTGTCTTTCCCTCAAATCGAATGACAGTAAGTGGTTTCGCTGATTTATCTTCATGGAGATTAAATCCCTTCCTTCTCCCGTCGATTACTTGTTCAGCGCTTGGCGTTCCACTAAAGGTACTTGCATGCCTTTATCTCCGATTTCTCCTTTTTTCTTACTTTCCTTACTTACTATTTTGTGTAGGTTTGTCCAAGCTAGTCCTTTCTCCTGACGAGGTAGCATCCCTTACCAAATTGTTCGGCTTTCCTGCTGACTAGAGATCTCTCATTTGAAAATACTTTCCTCGAAAATTAATTAATAGCTAGTCCTTCTCCTGACGAGGTGGCATGAAAGACTTTTATAGCTCGATATGTACTTTCAAATGAATGAGAGAGCAAAATAGTTATAGTAGAGAAGGAGATTTAGGTTTTCATTTTGAAACCCTAGTGTGCCGCCTAGATATCTTGTGAAATGTAGGGTAAGAAAGCAATTTAATCTTCTTTTATCCAAGGCAATAATATCATAGCAAATAATAAAATAAATCTAAATAATAATAAAGAGATAAGATATCTCTAAAAACCTTATATTAGATTTACCGTAATTTTATATTTGCATAAGGCAATTCAAGTGAAGAGGCAACGATTCATAAGCCCATCACTCTTAATTAGTATTGAAACCCTATTAGTTGGTAGAAGACTACATTAGGGTTTAGATATGAGAAATTAGAAAATCCTAGATAGCATATCAAGAAACAACTCATAAGTTGTTAGATAGATATTTAGCTAATCAATTGGGAAATCATGAACTCAATCGATCTAATTAAGCCTTAAATCTCATTTTATGAGTGTCTTGAGCATCAGAAGGTGAATATTTCTACCTATTATCTGAAAGATGAGGCTGAGAACTGATGGGGTCTTTCTAGAGCTATTCTGAAGGTTCGGCCAGGGTATTATTGAAATGTTTTCACTAAGGCTCTGAAGAAAAGGTTTTATCCAGATAAGATGCGTTGGCAGAAGGAGCAGGAGTTCCTTCATTTGGAATAGGGTTCCATGATTTTAGAGGATTACGCCAACAAGTTTGTGAAGCTTTCAAGATTCGTTACCTCTGTTGCTATGGATGAGGTGTCGACGACTTGTCGTTATGAGAAGAATATGACTCCTAAAGTCCGGACTGCTATGTCTGGAATTCCTTCGACTTCTTTCTAGCAGGCTTATGATTGTGCTCTCAGCATTTATGATTCTGTTCTTGGTACCGAGATTGAGGAGTGTGCAAAGAATATGTTTGTGAAGAGGCCTTATGTTGCTATATATTAGTTCCTATTAGAAGAAGCAAAAGGTTGATGCTCGTTTGTCTGCTCCGTGTGAACAGGGTCAAGTTAAGAGGAAGTTGACCTACTACAGATGCGGGAAGGCGTAACACCCGAGTACGAACTGTGTTACTGGTTTGAGATTGGGAAATCATAAAATCAATCGATCTAATTAAGCACTAAATCTCATTTCCGTACTTTGGTTTAAGATTGTAGCATCATCAGCTATAACTTCATTTTCCAAATTCTTGTCATAAGATGAAGTTGTAGTATCATCAACTATAAGCTTAGCTCCTTTCCCTTTATCATTTTATGAGTTTCCAAGTTCATCACTAGCGCTTTCAGTTTCATTATCTTCTTCATCCAATTAAGGAGGATCATCTCTGGACAAACAAAAATCAGGTTCATCTTCACTTTCTTCTTCATCCTGTATAGGCTTATCAAAACTATCATTCTTATCAAAGTTTACATGAACGCTTTCCTCAATACATAATGTTCTTTTATTAAAAACCTTATATGCCATGCTACGATCAGAATATCCAATAAAAATAGCCTCATCACCTCTAGGGTCAAACTTACCCAACCTAATTTTGCCATTGTTATGAACAAAAACTTACTCTCAAAGCAACGCTTTTGTTTAAAATAGGTCTAATCATAGCTCGGTTATGAATGTAGCATGAAGTACAAACTACTTCTGCCCATAAATTACGAGGTAGAACACTACATAAAAGCATAGTGTGAGCCATGTGCTCTAATGTCCTATTCATCTGTTCAACAACTCCGTTTTGTTGTGGAGTTCGTGGTGTTGAGAAATTGTGCCCAACACATTAATTCTACACATTAGTGCGAATAGAAACAAGATTAGACTTGTACTTATTTTGAACAAGTTTAATGAGACATTCAAGTTCATCAAATCTCTCATCATTAGAGTTCAAAAATATAGGCCATACGTATCTTGAGTATTCATTAACGATAACAAAAACATACCTGGATCCGCCTCTACTTATTACCTTCATTGAGCCACATAGATCCATATGTACGATTTCTAGAGGTTGATCTATACTTACCACTCTTTTAGGCTTGACCGAAGACCTTACATGCTTACATCGGACACAGGTATCACATAACTTTTCTTGATTAAATTTGATTGTAGGAAGTCCTTTAACCAAGTTCCATCTCTTAAGTTTATTCAATGTAGGGGAGGTTATGTGACCGAACCTTTTATGCCATAAACATGGATCATCTAAGGTCTCTTTCATACACGTGGAAGAGTTAGTAGGAATAGCATTCAAATCAACCATATAGACATTCCTTTTTCATTGATCTTCAAGGATAACGCTACTTATTCCTTCAATTATATTACGACAAGTATCAGTATGAAAAACAACCTTGTTTGCTTTATCGCTTAATTGAGATATACTGAGTAAGTTATGCTTGAGACCTCCTACCAAATAAAAATCATTAATAGCATGATAAGAGGACACACCAACGTTTTTAACACCAACAACTTTACCTTTCTTATTATCTCCAAAGGTAACCTTACCCCCGTCAAATGGCTCATGTGAAAGAAACAAATCTTTATTACCAGCCATGTGCCTCGAGCATCCACTGTCAAGGTACCATTGATTGTTCTTTTTGATTAGGCGGTCGTACACCTATCAAAGATAATTGCCCGAGTAACAAATGAATGTAGTAATAGGGGTCGAACACAAGGAAATGAGGGTTTCTTAATGAAATGTTATGGTTAGACTTTTATCAAGATCGGTTTAACTTTCTTGTTTGGATTTGGTTTAGTGAATGCAATGATAAAAAAAAATAATGAATAAATAATAATAATTAAAAGAGTCTAGGAGAGTCGGGTCATACATTCATAAAACACGATTCATGTTAAGCTAGAAATGCATAATAAAGATAAATGTTTAGGTCTTATGACAACCACCTCTCGACCTCATTGTCAACCATAGAACGGGTTCTAACGAGCTCTCGCTATGGCTAGATCGGTCTACTACAACATGGTTAGTCTAATTCAAATCTGTGCCTCTCGACTTATAGAATGAATTAACAACATGGTAGTAAAAATTGATCTTATCTTATTCTTCAATTATTTAACCAATTTATTCATTCAAGTTTATTTCCTTCATTTTTTGTTGGTATACTTCTATCCCTTTCTCTAATTTCTAGTTTTGTATTGTCAATTTCATTTCTTTAGTTAGTTATTGCCTTATTTTTTAATACGCACATCACTTTTAGCCAAAGTTACGACTTTTATGTTTGATTTCACCTTAATTATAGTTTAATTAGTTAATTATCACATTTATTATCAACAATGGCATGATTATTTGTAGAGACCAACTTTATACCATGTTTATTGCTAAAGTGTCAACCTTATGAATGATTGTTTAGTCTTAGTGAACATGATTAGTGTGTAGTCCTTTAAGTAGGATTCGATTAACCCCAAAATGGGCGATATATTTAATTGATTTCCTATATGATTAGTTATTGGGGGAGATTAGTAATGGTTGGATAGAGGATTGACTTGTTAAATTGGTTTATTGTTAGTAATGTTAGTTTTTAAACCTTGTTCGTCGACGAGAGTCGATTAGGTCGGGAATCGGGTACCCAATTTAGACTTATTGTCAACCTTGGTTGAGACCAAAAGGGAGAGCCAAAGAGAGGACACCTCTAGCCTTGTGTTTGAATTCGACCTTCAAGAGAAGGAGTTGGATGACCCGGAATTTAATGTGGGCTTAATGAACATAGTTGATGCTAAGGTACCTTTGGAAAGTGCACATTTCCAGGATAGTCAGGCTTCTATCTAAGGATTCCAACCTCCGAGAGCAAGAGAGGGGGTGGTTTGGAAGTCTAGTGTCCCAGTGCGAACCCGAGAGAAGGGTGCTAGGCGAATTAGAACCATCTCCTCCTTGCATATCGCCCCAATAGCTAGTTAGAAGGGAATCATGACGATAAATACGAATTGTTTGTGGGAAATCGGGTCCTAAGCCTCTTAATTATTGAATTACGACCTTAACATTCACTTTCTCTTTATTCTTATCTAGTTTACCTTGAATCTCATATTAGTTAGTTTAGTTCATTAGTTAAAAACCAAAACTCAAATTTATCGATTTAGCTAAGCACAATTGCTAATATAGTCTAATATCCCCCGTGAATCGACCCCTAAGTGCTAAAAAAACACCGTGCACTTACGGTATTTTAAAACCTCACCAAGTTTCTGGCGTTGTTGTCGGGGAGCCATTGCATATTAGAATATTTTAGTAGTGTCTAGACTAGATCATTTTCCTACTTTGCGCAACTTGGTGTGCCATTTGTGTTACTAACCTTCTTTTTCAAGTGTCTCTTGTCCTTAAAGTGATGTTCTATCTTGATTTTCCACAAAATGAGGATGAAGAATTTTGGGCTTACCGTGAAAGACTTGACCACTTCCTTGTCTCATTAGATGATCATGGTTTTAGCAAGCAAGAGTTGCGCCTAACAATTGAGAAGGGGATAAATTTTCAAGTTAGATCTTTGTTTGACTCCTTATGTGATGGAGATCTATCTTTCATATCACTCGACCTTTTTTATTTGTTGGACATTGAAAACCGAAAGCCCAATTTTTCATTGTTGTTGAGTTACGAGAAGAGCCTTATTGTGGAGCCTTCGAGTGATGAACTTAAGTATAATGAGGATGTGTTGGAAGATCGCTTGAATGAGCATAATCTAGACTCCTCATATTTGGACTCATTGGAAGTTTGCCTAACCAACGAGGAGGGAATTGAAGATGATGAGGTATTTGAGGTTGATGTAAAAGAAGATTTGGGTGGAGATGGTTCAAGACAAAATGAGCTTGATTGCGAAATCGACGAAATTGAATCGTATTTGAACTCTCCGCCTTTTTTTTGATCTAGACTCTTTGGATGGTGCACCTTGGTTAGATGACTCTTTAAGCGATTGGGAAGCTCAAGATAATGCCATAGAAGCGGCCCTCAACCGAAATGGAATGGAGTATGCCAAGAGTTGTGAGGAAAAGGAAGTAAATGACCTTTTTCTACTTTCACCCCCTTGTTTAGAGCCACTTGTGGCCTCTCTTGAACGAGTGAATGTTTGCACACAACTCACTCCCCCCATCCATCATGATAAGCCACCCGATCAAAAAGATGATGCTCTTTATTGTACAAGGGTTTAGTAGGCTAATTTGTGAATCATGCCATAGTGAGTCACCTATTGTTGTTTGGTGGCAAAATGTCGGTGTTGACAATGAGGATGATAGTAAAAAGTTGAAGAAGTATGGCTTTTTGCTTGGGTGCTTTACATCTTGACGCTCTTTAGGTGCTACTTATGCCTCTTTGTAGCACACTCACAAGCATTCGACAAATTACTAAGGGCTTTGAGCAACTATGATATCCTTGAGTGTGAAGCAACATGAAGAAAAAAAATTGAAGGTACCGCAAAAGGAGAAAGTGCGCTCAAAGAACATACAACCGATGCAAAATCCCGGTATATTCTCTCCTTTTTCACTTCTTTACCCTTTTTCCTTTTATTTACTCACACAATGGAGACATTGTATCATTCAAGTGTGGGGAGGTTGGGTTTACTTGACCAAAATTAGTAAATGTTGGAAATTGTTGTATTGATCCCTACGGGGTGATTGTGTGCCTACTTATGCTGTTAGAAGACTTCTAGAATTTTTATGCAAATGTTGGTAAGTAAAAGTCTCCCATGCATTTTTCACATGCTTTGTATTGTCTTACATATGTCACTCAGTTAGGAGCCATGCATTTACATGCATCCTTTAATTGTTTTCCTAAATATTAGAAATCCAAAAAAATCGTAAAAGTTGAAAATTCAAAAAATTACAACACTTTTGGAAAGGTTTGAAAATGGGAAAGAAAAGTGCCATCTATGACGATAATTCGTTTGGCTATGCCTTTTCCCTCTAGATAGCTTGCAGGTTGTGACATTTTCGTTAGAAACGGAAAAATATGCCTCTTTGCATGAGCTTTGACCCCCTTGTGAGACCTAACCGGGCCTAGACTTGACCAAGTACCGAAACTACTGATGCGGTCGTAAAAAGCGCACTTTTAACCCCTTAATAAAACCCTTATTTCATGCTTACTTGCACTTATTAGGGCCATTTCGGCGTCTTTAACTTCCTATTTGATTTTCAATGAGATTTTAGCCCATTTGTAGAAAAGGAAGCAAAATGAGCGGAAATCTTACATAAATGGAGAATTTAGGAGCTTAATTGACGGTACTAATGGTCAAGTATGAAAAGGAGGACAAGGCCAAGGACCCTTAGACCAATAAAGCAAGATTTAGGATGGTTTAGGATGGTAAGCCCTACAAGTTATCACTACTACAAAAACAGGCAACTACAACGGCCCTTTAACAACGCTTATTAACGAAAATGACGAAAAGACGTTGTTGAATGGATTATTAGA